>NJDC01006869.1:139486-173883 GCA_002245475.1 Calephelis virginiensis | reverse complement strand
AAAAAGATAACCGTGGTGATTCTGCTGCGCACAAACTGCTACATGCTATCTTTTTCAAATGAAACAAAAACAAAAGAGATAGAACATTTTATACATGTCACATTAGTCCGGACATGTCAAATTGTGATTTTAATCAACGCCTCTGTGGTCTAGCGGTCCGAGTGTTGGACTTGACTGCATGAGGTCCCGGGTTCGAATCCCGGGTCGGCCAACAAAAAGAAAATTGGATTTTTCCAATTTTCTAATAAAAAAAATGTTGGTCGGGATTGTAAATGTGCCCGGTTGGCGATAGGCTTGCCACCTATCACATTGTGGGACTTAGTGTCTTCGGCTAGTCGTGGGTGCCTTGGTTGTACCTCTGCCTACCCATTCGGGGATATGGGCGTGAAGATACTTTTTTTTTACTTTTAGATTAAACGTCTGTAGAAATGTATACATACTAATCTGCCAACACTAAAAGTGTTTTGTCTAATGATACAAAGAGAGTAATAGAAAGCTATTACTTTCATGGAAATATATAGCGATAACTTAAAATTAGTTTAGTGGATGAGCAACAAAATAATCACCAACATCGAACATAATTATTACATTCATACACTGTTGAGAAGAAATAATTTTTGTAAAAAAATATTATTTTGAAGAAATTACAACAATATATCTACACAAAAGTATACAAATTATGTGCTTGTGATATGCATATATCTGTCGACGTTATTAATGCACAGAACTATCCATAGAAACACATAAATATCGTTAGTAAATACCCAGTTATAAAACTAAAAATTCGACATCTATGTTCATAATGCCAATCCCTGCTCCAGTCGGAAGTCAAACTCGAACCTCGTACAGGTCCAGTGCCGTTACGCTAACTCCTTGACCAGCGAGACGCTCGCAACATAATACGTCTAAATTTAGACAATTTTCTTTTGTTTTTGTACTTTACGTCATAAAAAAACAGTATCAGGATTCGGGACCATCATAATTTCAAGCAATAATTTATCATACGAGGCATTTTTAATTTGCTTTCAGCTCAAAATAGCACGAACCATTATTCCCTAATGAGTTGTGGGCGGGATCTGGTGAAATGGGCCGGAATGAATCGTATGAGAATAGAGAGAGGGCTTCATAAATTATACGGAACGGATCATAGACCACATTATACTGAATATACCTACATGTATCGCTACATTCTCTGACAAATCTTAACTACATAGTATAAAACAAAGTCGCTTCCTCTATCCCTATGTCCAATTGTACGCTTAAATCTTTAAAACTACGCAACGGATTTTGATGCGGTTTTTTTTAATAGATAAAGTGATTGAATAGGAAGGTTTATATGTATATTTCATAACCGTGCTAAGCCGGGCGGGCCGCTAGTTTCGTAATAAATAAATGGTTATTAGAGTTTATCATTGTGAGATGATTTTAAACCACCACACACAGAGATTGTACAATCGACTCCTATACATCCTGGAGAAACAATAAAGGTTTACCCACATTAGGAATAATTGGAACAGTTTGAACTTTGCCTGAACTATGTGGTTGGGGAAACACAAGCCTGTTGGGGTTTATCCGTTGGATTTTTAGTGTAGGTAGGATAAAGCTTAGATAATTATTTCCTGGCACTTGTCTCAAGTGAACTCAAAGATGACCAAAAAAAATCAAAAACTATATAAGAAGGATATTTTTTCCGATTAACTGTAGTATATTTATTTGCACGTGACAGAGAAACATCGACCATGGAATGTATGGTCGATGCAGAGAAACAATTGATTTTTAACAAACTTCGAAGAAAGAGGAGGTTACTCGATCGACTCCTATTTTTTATGTATATTTTAATTGAATGTGTACATATTTAATTTATCCATCGTTTGTGAATCGTCTTTAAAAAAATATTAGAAAGAACGTACTTTCAGGGTGATCCTATTGTCGACAAATTTGGATTTCATGACGATATGCCAAGTCAGGAAAATATTCTATTTTTTGACTACTTAGAGCAGAGGTTACCAAACTTATTACATGTAACGCCCACTTTGAAAATCAGTTGTTTTGTAGCGCCCCCCCCCCTCGTTTTTTTCTTGTCAATAACCTCAATAACATATTTGTTGCGCCTAGTTTAAAAAAAACATTTTTTTCAAGATTTATACCGCCCCCCTCTAGGCTTCCAGCGCCCACAAGGGGGCGTTATCGCCCACTTTGGGAAAGGCTGACTTAGAGTAACCAACATAAAAACACATGTCAAATTAGAAACCGCCTCTTTTTGGAGTCGGTTACATATAGCAATGCACCAGTCAACCCAAGTGTCCATGGATGACGATTGGACACCAGAAACTCCCCAGCTTGTTCGCTATTTATAGCTTATCTATATACAGTATATATATGTACAGTTTTTTAAAGTAATCGAGTATGTAACAGAAATACGTAAAATAACTATTCATTAAAATATTTTCGGGATGTGATTTTTTTTTTAATTTTGAATGAAAGTATTTTAGAAGTGAGTGAAGTTTTATCTTAAAATAAGTGTTAACTTCGTTTAATCTCCTCGCCTCGTTGGTCGAGTGGCTAGCGTAAACGCGTAACTACATCGACCAGCCGCGAGGCTCGCGTTTGATTCTCGACGGGGGCAGGCAGTTATGTGATGAGCCTTTAGATGTCTGCATTTCCGAGTCTAATTGTTTATTAAATTTATTCTGATATCTATTAAAGTATTTCTCTATGTATTATAATCGTTGACTAACATCCTTAACGCAAGCATATAATTTGCTTACTTTGGGGTTAAATTCAATTTGTGTGACTTGTCCCTGAATATTTATTCATTTATATATTTATGGTTATGCGAATTGTCCTAGTGGAGTACCGTCTACATATAAAACAGTTTGTGGTTATTTCTGTATTGTATCTGGTTGAACAAACATCAACCAGTCCCAGTATTCCATTACCAAGCCATTATGTTGTTCCCTTTGATATAAGGAACAGGAAAACATTTTAATTTCAAATCAGATGACCTGCATAATGCATTCAAAAAGATCTTGAAAACAACATCCTGTCCAACTCTTTTTGTAAAACAGCTAGTTATTTATGTATGAACTACGCTATGAATAAAAAATTTGCTTATATTTAACTTCAACAATTTATCAACCACTTACCATGAATAAAAAATCTGTTGGCATAACTTTGTAGAGAAAAATACCACAGTATAGAAATGAGTCTGTTTTAAAGTAAAAAGTATTTTCACGCCCATATCCCTGAAGAGGTCGGCAGAGGCACAACCAGGGCACCCACGACTAGCCGAAGTCCCACAATGTGATATGTGGCAAGCCTTTCGCCGACCGGGCACATATCCAATCCCGGGCAACGTTTTTTTTATTAGAAAATTGGTGATACATATTTTCTATTTTTCATTTATTTATTGCTCGACCCGGGGATCGAACCCGGGACCTCTAAAAGTCAAGCCCGACACGCCGGACCGCTAGACCCCAGAGGCGAGTCTGTTTAAATATTTTAAATATAAGTTCTTAATTTTTAATCACCACCGGTAAAACACCCCTCTTCTTATTTAAATAAGCGTGACGGGTCTGTATGTGTCTGTCTGTCTGTCTGTCTGTCCCTGCTTCATTTTCACAATTTTTGAATAGCTTAATTCTGCAAAATTCAAATTGCATTACTGATATAACGATGTTCGAATGGATTTATTCATTTACACGTAATGATACACTTGCATTTAAAAACACATTTTTTGTATTTTAACCTTTTCATGAGATATAAAAAAAACTCAGCAACCCTCATATTGCCAACGATACACATGCGTATGAGGCTTAACAACCCCGGTCACTGGATCTACAACATTTATTATGCTTATAGGCCTCGGTTGTAGGTATCTTACCATCAGGAGGTGCTTGTTCAAACAAGTACTAACTAAGCAATATATTGATAATATATAAATAAATATCATTGGACAAATAACACAAATAAAAATCTAACCCCAAAATGAGCAAAATATTATATGCTTGTATTATGGGTGTCAGTCAATGATTCTAATACATAGAAATACTTAAATAGATACCAGAATAAAATTAATAAACACCCAGACTAGGAAATGCAGACATCCAAATGTTCATCACATAAACGCTTGCCCTCATCGGAAATCGAACCCGAGCTTCGCGGTTAGTCATTGTAATTAGGCCCTACGCCTGTCACTCGACCAACGAGGCGGTCAAATATAATAATATACCTAATATACACATGCAGTCTATGCTCCCAAGTACAGTATATGTATGTACTTACACAGCATATAACAATCTGACATACCATTAGATAAGCTGGTTATGTTATTGGCGGATTCCTCTGTAAACTATGTGCCGCCATCTTGGCGAGGGTCTTTTGTTCGTCGGACAATGGCCACGTGAATTGGGATGCTGAATCGCCGACCTTCCGTTGCATAATTGCAAACTCTCGTTAATGACAAAGTGGGAAATTAAAATACAATACATGTACATTCTTTGTACATTTTACGATGTAGCTGAAGAAATATTAAAAAAGCATCTTCACGGACGTAGCCCCGAAACAATGGGCAGAGGTACAACCAGTCGGGTTACTCTTAAATCTCGATTTCTTGCAAATCACAAACACATATAATGATATAATGGTATAGTGGTAAAACACATATAATGATATAATCCGACATAATATTTTTAGATGTATTCCAAAGAATTCTATATACAAGGCTAAACTTAAAACTATCGTTTACATTAACATTACATAATATGTAAATTATACCATTAATATTTAAATAAGTTACAATGGGCCATTTAATGTGAAATGTAATGAGTCAATGCCTTGTGTTATCGGTTCATTTGTTTACAAATGTATAATGATAGTTCATTCAATGTTCTTACACACATAGTTCATTTATAACTATTGTTTGTTTGAAACTTCATCGTTGACATAAATATCGGCCAAGTCGCGACATATTCGGCAATTGAAGATTCAGTTTTATAAAAAAAATATTTTTTTAGAAAGAAAAAATATCACTCCAAACAGGTATCGAACCCGCAACCGGAAAGAAATGTTCCCGTTCGCTGTCTGTACCATGGTCATAATGATTATTAAGCGTAGTAAAACTCATGGACCTCTTAAAAATAAAACATCCATGGTAAAACTGCATACTCGTACATCGACTCCAACTATTTCATTAGGTACCCACCTAATGAAAATAGTTTGATAATTATTTTTTCGAAATATAGCAATGATACCGAAATAGTCCATATATTTTTGACCGACTCTTAAAAAAAGGAGAAGGTTCTCATCTCGGCTGTATGTTTTTTACGCGATTACTCGACCGATAGCCAACCATTTTAGACGTTTTTTTTATAAAAATACCTATCTTTGAACGTTGTCTTTGACCGTTCTATTAACATCTATTCTACATTCTATTAACACCCAAATAGTAGTTTTTATCCCCTATTTAAAAGCAATAGTCAGGTTGTGATCAAACAACGTTCAAAGATAGGTATTTCTATAAAAAAACATCTAAAACGGTGGGCTATCGGTCGAGTAATCGCGTAAAAAACATACAGCCGAAATGAGAACCTTCTCCTTTTTTTAAGAGTCGGTTAAAAATATACGTTTTTGTTTTAATGTGCTGTCACTAGCACCCGCTATCCAAGAGTAAATTACCAATTTATACTCGGTGTAAAACTTAAACGAGTTTGGTGAACTCTTACTAAGGTTAGGTTAGCAACGCTCCTTTAACATCTATGTTGTCAACGAACGTGTATTTCTTACCACCAGGATATCCGTTCGCTCGATTGCCTTCCTTTAACATAAAAATAAATATTAACATATTTAAATATGGTCATTAGTTTTTTCTACTTGCTAATGATGTTTTAAAATTTGATGAGTCAATGACTCTGGGACGCGGACGGTGTGTCGGTTAATTTATTTACTAGCGGTTAATGACTGTCCATTCACTATTCTTGACATATAATTCTTGCATATTTCATACCCACGGTTAAGCGCGGCAAATAACCTTCACCTAAAAAAATCAATTTTTTTTTAAGCAAGTTTATCCCTGAGTTGGTCTGTTTGGCCCACTGTGCAAAATGTCTTGCAGCTCGTAAGAGGCGAGCATAGGTTAAACAACATTTGGTACCACCGCCGTAGCTATTCCTGCCGCCATAACGTCATGACGTGTTCCGGTTCGGGGGGTAAGGTAGCCGGTAAACTTACTTTTGCTCGAGGCCTAACAACCCGACCTCAGGTTGGCAATGCACTATTACCACCTTTGGTGTCTCTAGGCGGCGTGAATTTCTTACCATCAGGAAATCCGTCTGCTTGTTTGCCTTCCTATAACATAAAAATAAAAAAAACCCTAAGTAAGTTAATTACATATAATATGCTTGTGTTATGGGTGTTATTCAACGATACTAGTACATAGAAATAGATACATATATAAATTGTTACCAGAACAAATTTATTAAACACCTAGACCCGGAAATGCAGATGTCTAAACGTTCATCATATAAATGTCTGCCCCCGTCGGGAATCGAAACTGAGCCTCGCGGTAAGCAGGTAGAGTTAGGTCCTTCGACTAACGAGGCGGTCTAGAAAAATTTGAGATGCAGAATTTATATGGGCCGAGACATCGAACAACCACACGAATCTCCTGATAGTTGGAGACAAGCATAGCTTATAGACACACCATAGATACACCTCTGTCCTGTGGACGGGTGTTAGGCCAACTGTGCAAGTCTACCGGCTACCCTACCTGTGCATCTCAAAGACGACACTAACACAAATACAGGAAGTGTAACAATACCAGCTGTCAAGCCAAAAAAATGTACGGAACGGACGTTAGGAGGCCATGAACCTGACGATTATAAATCCAGGTAACCACAAAATTGGTGGGGACTTCAGAAATATTCTTCAACACTTCTTCATTTCCTTTTTCTACTTTAATAGCACACGGTCAACTAACTATTCTCTTCTACAACCTCTTTTCGTACGGATCATACACCAAGACAAGTTTTTAAATGATAAGGCGGTAAATATTCCTTATGGTAAGAGAAGTCTATGGCCTTTATAGACATCATAGATGACATAGGAGCGATGCTGTCCCGTAGCCGAGGTATTTTAGCCTATTTTAAAAATCTACCAGCTACTCTACCTTTAACCTTTGGTCGCCTCTTACGACCTACAAGAGACCTAGGTCAACACGAGGAAAACTTATAAAAGAGCTACTCGTAGTAAACAATTAGTACACCGAGGACGAGGGTAAATTTCTTTCTTCAACGTTTAACTCTTTTAATACTATTTATTGGTAATTAATTTATAAAGTATTATCACAACATTATATCCACGAACGCAGTTATTTCGAAATTTCATGTACGTGCCGTTTTAGTATTTACGATAGGATGCAGATATTTTATGTTTGTGTTACTCTTGCAGTTTTGTTCACAAATTCTACACAAAGGCGGTTTGTTTTGTGATAACAAAAACACACAAAAATGGAGTCAAGGTTACCGGTTTTTGTTGATTGAACAATGCAACGGGACAATCTGTTAATAACCTACCCGTAATAACCTTTTCAAACAAAAAACAACAAAAGAAATTGAACTGCACATATCTGAATTACAGCTAAGTATTCATTTGGGCTATTTTTTTCTCCCAAGTTCCCCTGAACCTTGGAGCTCTGAAATTAATGGGATGGAATATATACTATAACCTTCCACTAAGAGTTCTAGTCAAATGTCATTCCGGTCGGTTCAGTAGATTCGAAGTGAATTGCGGAAGACGAACAGACAGATAAAAATCCGTTATAAATATCCTTTTTGTAAGTACATAATTCACGATTCTAGTTTTATTGTACGTGTAGATAAATAAGATCGATCTATCTAACTAAGTAGTCGAGAGCTGACCGGCTAGCGACTAATGACAAGCAGAGCCTCCCCAGGAGTATCGCAGGCCGGACTCAACTGCGTAGTGATATTCCGATTCAAACCTCTGGATGGGCCCTAAACAGTTGACTTCGTATAACGTATATTTCCATTTGAAATTCAGATACATTGTTCACCTGTCAATCTTTAAAACAGTAAGCGTGTAAATTTATAACAGGATACAATAACTTTATTGTTCGTCAGTTAATAATCGTCTTATTAGCTCTGGATTGACCTTGTTTATGTTATAATTATCGTAATCTTCGTGTATAGGCCACGATCAATTAACTATGATAATGAAAACTTGCCCATGACAACTTCCAGTACCGTATTTGCTATAAAGACGTGTGGGGCCCATGACCCGATCTGTCGGGGGCCACTATACATCGGCTAACATCGCTTACACGAATAAAAGAGCTCGAATTTTCGACACTTTGACCTACCTACTCAGATTCAGACTAATTTAATATTGTAATTGAAACAATGAAAACTTTAATAAAAACAAAGTTGACAGAAAAAACATTTACTAAACCATATTCGTACGAAATTTACGCGGGACTAAATTTATACATTATTGGGGACACAAACTTAAGTGTCTAAGGGCATGCCTCAAGACAGCCCTGGCAACTCCACACATTATAGTTATTAAAGCTATTAAAGCCTTTCCGGAATAATTCACCTTCACGCTTAAAATTGAATTAAAATGCGTAAAGTAATTATTATGAGTTACGTGATTATTACATTTTCCTAAATTTAGAAATCCCAACTGATTCATTCACTAATGTAGAGAGGGTGGAAACGTGTTTAGGAAGTTTGGATTTTATATGATACTAGCGGCCCGCCCCGGCTTCGCACGGTTATGAAATATACATATAAACCTTCCTCTTCAATCACTTTATCTATTAAAAAAAACCACATCAAAATCCGTTGCGTAGTTTTAAAGATTTAAGCATACAAATGGACATAGAGCCAGAAGAAGCGACTTTGCTTACAATGTAGAGATGTGCAAAGATTATGAGATGAAAGTCAGTTAGTCATTAAATAAATAAACATCTGCACAAATCATATATACAAACTTATTACTGACGAGTAAAATTGCACTAGACTTTCACTAAAGGCAAAACCAATACCAATTTTACACGGACAACCAGCAATAACACCAAAACCAAAACCGAATATGCTTAATTGAAAATGCAACTCAAAGACTGAGAAAAGAAATATTCAAGCAAGTTAATGTCTTCGAACTAAAAAATCAGACTCAGAAAAACTTTATTCACATGGACCTTACAAGTGGTACCTACAAACTTTCCACTACCCGTACAAACATACAAACTTTCGTATTTCTAACATTAGTAGGATTACTCAAAGAAATTGAGTTTTAAAATCGACTCGCCTTATGGCACGGCGCGGTCGCAAATTGAGTTAAGTTGAAAAGAGGTCAAATGGATCTGTGTAACGGTGCAGCTGTAATGGCTGCCGCGCTGTGAATGCTTTATGAACATCATAATAGGCGATGACGGCCCCGACTAATGTATGACCAGCTATCATGTTGCTAATATTCACAGCAAAAGTTTTTTATCTTCTTATACAGGGTTACTGGTAACTAAAGCAAATAACCTTTCTAGGGCGCCTTAAGTACATCAAAAGCCACAACTTTTGTAGAGAATCACGGAAAAAAAAATTGTTTCTCCATACATTTTGTCATAGGACGATGAACTTTTTGTACGGAAAACAAAAGTAGAACCAAAGTTTTTTTATGTACTATAGCCGCCCTAGAAAAGTTATACGTTAGTTACCAGTAACATAAAAAAAATGCTGTTCATTAGTCCCGCTAAAACTCAAAAACGGCTGGACAGATTTGGCTAATTTTGGTTTCAAATTATTTATGGAAGTCCAGGGAAGGTTTAAAAGGTAAGCAAAAAGGAAAAACTGAGAGGAAACTAGGAAAAACAACACTTTAAGTTCACCCATACAAACAGAACGAGTGGAACGAAGTTCGCCGGGACAACTAGTAGGCAGAGGCACAACCAGGGCACAACCTAAAACACTTACTCAGAGTTAAGAGTCGCACTCAGAGATATCAATTGTCTTTTGATCAGTCATTAAGTCGACATTGACATGACATGTTAATTAACGACTTTGAGTGCGGTCGTAAGTCTCACAATGTGATAGGTGGCAAGCCTATCACAATCTGAGGAGCACATATTATTTAATCCCAGTTTAAAAAAAAACATTATTTTTATGTATGCCCAACCCGGCGGCGATCGAACCCGGCACCTCAAGAAGTCAAGTCCAACGCTAGACAGCTAGACCACAGAGGCAAAATGTATTTACGACTTGCACATTTGGCCTCACAGCAACAAAGATGTTACTGGTGCGTGAGTATTGATGAATAATCTAGTAACTAATACTACGACTATATTACAGTCGCCGTTCTTTTGGCGGGATGTTAGGCCTATTGTGCAAGTCTACCTACCTACCTTCCAGAGATGAACATGACAGTCACAATGACAGCAGAAATGCGGTGGATTCCTATTCGGGCAACTTGCTGTACAGCACTCTGCAACCAGTGTTCTTGTTGGTGATGACCCATTTAACCTTTGGTCGCCTCTTATAAGCTGCCTGACATGAAGGGAAATGGTATATTCAACTCCTAGACCCGAGCCAACAGGGGGAAAATGGATTGTAGAATTTTGCGATTCACCGATTTGGTAGCCTATTCCTACTTCACGTAAGTTCTCTCCCCTGTCACTTTTCAGTTTGAAGGGGTTATCGGCCATGTAAGCCGCGTTATCATGTTCCACGTGTTACTATCTATAAACGACATGTACTTTTTACCATCACGAAATCCGTGTTTGTTTGCTCTCCAATAAAAAATCCTACTTAACTCAGTTTCAGGTTTACACACGCTCTCGTCTAGACATAAAACAACAAGACAAGTGAAATAACGTATGCCTCCAGGGTCCGACGAACCGTCGCGCCGGATCCCCCACCCCCTTTGTCACCTTCGAGCATTAAGGTGCTTATAGACTTAAGCGTTCATTTGTAATGAGCATTTGTGCGAATGTTACATCACAGAAAAATAACGAGAACTTTTTAGCGAGCATTCTATCGAGCGTTCCGGCGAGTATTCTAGCAAACATTGTTCGCGCTTTTTGCCGAGCCAAACTTAGGTCGTCCGTTCTGAAACGTCCCTCCCTGCACCCCTGTTGCTGTTTCTTTTTTCACGTAATGAGAATTACCACTGAACAAAAATGCAGCACACGCGACCGTCAAGTCTGACATCATCGTGAAGAATATTTTTAACGAGCATCGATTAGAGCGTTCACTAGAATGCTCATGAAAGTGTTCATAGCAATGTTTGGCTCTAAGCTTGGCTTTGCTCGTTGTTCAGTTCGACAAATATAAAAACGGCGAATTCTCGATGTTCTGTTACAAATGAAAGCTCAAGTCTATCAACACCTTTACATTCGCATTCATTACGCTCCGTATATCACGTTCTTCCAGGTTACGATTGATAAGACCCTTTTACACTTTCACACTTCTATTATTTACGACCCACCGGCTTCGGTAACTAAAGCATGTTCAGGATCATTAAACTTCAAAATTTACAAATTATAATATATCTGAAGATGTTCTAATCAGCGACTCTTATGTGTGACTTTATCATAATAATGGAATTTCACAAAGTGCTAACAATAGAAACTACAGTACCTACTTTAAATATATCACTACATAGTATAAAACAAAGTCGTTTCCTCTGTCTCTAAGTGCCTTTGTATGTTTAAATATTTAAAACTAAGCAATGGATTTTGATGCGGTTTTTTTAATAGATAAAGTGATTGAAGAGGAAAGTTTATATGTATATTTCATAACCATGCGAAGCCGGGGCGGGCCGCTAGTATTTATATAATATAAAACTAGCTATTTGTGCGAACTTCGTTCCAACCATTCAATTTGTATGGACAAAACCAAAATGTTGTTTTTCCAAGTTTCCTCGTAGTCAAACGGAATAAAAAGTGCCCTAAAAGTTAATTTCCCTGGGATTCCATGGTCAGATCCGAACTTGGTTGCATTGGGACCACTTTGACAGGACGCTCTTTTAAATCGGTCGGTCCCGGAAAGATGGAGATATCGATTTATATACATAACGTAACGTTTCCCCGTGTTGGTCTGGACTCCTTTGCAGAATAGACCATCTGCCTTCCGTGACATCCTACAAGGTGGTTAAGTTTCGCAGAGACTCTCCCGGATTGGTACCACTGCCTTACCTATTCCTGCCGACATAACGTCAGTCCTTCCCCTTACCATGTTCCGGTTCGGAGGGTAAGGTAGCTGGTGAGCTTAATTTCACTTGAGGTCTAACATCCCAGCTTCAGATTGGAAACGCAACATTACCAACATTACGTATAAAATAATTCCTTGACACATGCCAGAAACTTATCATACTAAAAAAGTCCTATGGAAAAAACCCGACAGACTTGTCTTTCCCCAATCAAATAATTCAGGGAAACTTGAAACAATTCAAATTACACCAAATGTGGATAAACCTTCATTAAGGCCAACTTATAGTTCCTCCAACAGCTCCTGAACAATTATGACGGCACTTATTAACACAACACCTATGTACATGTGCAAATAATAACTGTACATCTACATGCATTCAGTTTTTCCTTCAAGCCGCGTAAAAATCTTCATAACACTGATTATGTGTTTTGTATGATGTTAAATAAGGTAAGCATCTTTACGCCCGTATCCCCGAAGAGGTATGCAGAGATAAAAACAGTGCACCCACGATCAGTCGAAGGTTCTCATAGTCCCACAATGTGATAGGTGACAAACCTATCCTCAACTACGACAACCAGTGACCTATCCAATCCCGAGCAATGTTGAGTAAATAATATAAACATCAAAATATTTTTAAATCTGTCTGTGTGTTTGTCACTGGGCTGGACCGATTCAGTGGACTGGTTAAAATTTTGTACGTATATTCCATTACGTACATACATATCTCACGCCAAGTCCCTTACAGTATATTTCACTAGGTTCCTGGATGCTCTTAAAACACAATTCTTGTACTTGGTAGGTGGCGCTGTTGTATGTCACGAGTTTAAGATGGTACGAAGTTAACCGAGTCAGCTAGTAAACTTACTTAAAATCAGGTGTCACATGGACAACACCCATTTTCACATTATCACCTTAAGCGGAACTGGAGAATCTGCAATCTTTCAGCCCATTTGCCTTCGAATCCAATAAAAAAACATTTAAAAATCAGTCACTTAACTAGAACCAACTCAAATTTGAAACTAAAATCCGACGCTTTGCTAATCATTTCTAACCATTTAAAAACCAGAAGGCTTCTTTGCCTTCTAAAATAAAAATAAAAAACATATACGCAGAAACTAATTCGACATTGGCACAACTTTCGCCATTCATTTCAGCTCACGACATGAGTTACTCTCACTGCTGCGAAATTGCTGGATGGACGCCAGATATGTACTTTATCATATTTGCAATGTTATACGGATTTAGTATTCAAGTAGTAACAACATCATTCATCAACCATTTACCGTTAACTGTTGGACCGCTACCACTAAACATTTTTCGAGTTCGAAAAGTTAAATCGAATACAGGTTCACTACAAAAATATTAGGTGCAGACTGTGACGATATATCTCTATTGACAGCGTTTGCTGCAATTTCTTTATATATCTAGTACCTTTAAGCGAGTAATTCTTCTACTTGTATTTCCACTCGTGTAAGAGTGCCGTACAGTAATTTGTCCGGGTAGGGATCCCCGCCTTACCTATTCCTGTCGCCATAACGACTCTGTCATATTCCTGAGGGTAGGATAGCCGGTCGACTTGCAAAATATACAAAACATCGAGGCCACAGAAAAGCGACGCACCTGTAACATCTATGTTGTCTATAGGCCACGATTTGCTCTTACCGTCAGGAGACCTAGATCTAGTGGGTTTCCCAATTACTTAACAAGCCAAACGGTTTTGATTTTGAAGCAACTTAAAAGCTGTAAATAATAATCACCACTGATTTGTTTCTTTTTTAAAATTATTTTATAAACCAACCGGTTACATATTCAGGGCTATACATTAACAATTAAATAAGATGCCATATAAAAAGATTAGCCGGTTGACTAATAAAAGTTATTTGTAGATAAGTTTTTTTTATGATATTGGAAAGAAATAAAATTATTTATTTGCTGAATATGTGTAAATGAGATGTTACAAAAAAAATTAAGTACATCAACATATTCTACCATATTATGGTGTGCAAGTATTTTAATATCAATAAAAAATATTACTTTATTACATACACTTGAACTTTCAAGCCAATTATTTATATTTATAACTAAATTAATTAATTGAGAAATTAAAAATTAAATTTATTTATTTACTAAAAATGTGTGCTCAAAGCTGTTACAAAAGGTATTTGTTAATACCAACATGTTCTACGACATTGTGGTATGCAAATATCTTTGAAATTATACAAATTTGTTATGAAGATTTATAACATATCATGTTTTAATATTGGAACAAAATTTTAAAATATAATTAGGTTTAGCCCTAATTAACATAAACTACCACCGTTTCCAAGCCTAGCCAGTCAGGAGAAGAAACGGTGAAGGGACGACGGGAAGGCAAACAAGCAGACGGATTTCCTGATGGTAAGAAATTCACTCCGCCTAGAGACACTAAAGGTGGTAATTGTGCGTTGCAAACCTGAGGACGACATATAAGACCTCGAGCAAAAGTAAGTTTACCGGCCTACCTTACCCTCCGAACCAAAACACGTCAACGGCAAGCACTGACGTTACAGCGACAGGAATAGATAAGTTAGTGTGTTAGTGACGGTAAGCCTATGCTCGCCTTTTACGAGCTGCCTGGCAAGAAGGCAGATGGTCTTGTAGATAAGTACGAGTGTAAGCGTGTTTATATCAAATATACAATAGTTATTGATGTATCAACGTTGCGTAACATGAACTTGTATTTGTGTGTATCTACAGTTACAGTATGTCCATAGTACAGCTAATAGGAAACCCTACTAACATATCACATTACCGACGTCCACGTTGTCAGTTATGTCAATGTCTCGTAACACCTTAGAGGCTACTGTGTCTTAAGTTTCTTTAAATAGAGTATTTGTAGCATCGATTTTCTAGTAATAGGTATTACTTACTGGTTATAACCCTCGTTGATTATTATACCTCCTTTCCTCTATGTCTCGTTTACTAAAGTATATTATATGTTTAGATAATCCGTACTCTATACTCAATATCACAAATGTGAAAGTCTGCCTGTCTGTTTTACTTTTACGGCTAAACCACAAAACCGATTTTGATGAAATACGATATGTATAGTTGATGTCCCAAGTTCCAAATTAGACTATTTCACAAAATCAATCCTCATTGGACTATGACAATAAAAATTTGCAATAAGTTTTCCCCCGTGTTGGTCAGAGTCCGCTGAGCAGAATAGACCATCTGCCTCTCTGTCACGCATTTCGTAAGAGGCGAGCATAAGTGACATAGCATGGGACACTATTTATAGGTCATTAGCATTACCAACAAGACCACCAGGGATAGAGTGCTGTGCGACACTTGTCGGGTTCACCACCTTATTTATTTTTGCCGCCATAATGACTCTGTCATGTTCCGGCCTGGTAAGGTAGCCAGAAGACTTGCAAAATTGATCTTACATAGCGGCCACGGGTCAGGGACGCACCTACAACATATATGGTGTCTATAGGCCACGGCTGTCTCTTAGTAGTAATCAGCTTGTAATCTACAACTATTCGTATATATAGTGTGTACTTGGAATAAAAAAAAAACACAGTACAATTCTTTAAGTAAAATCTAGAAAAAATAAAAATGTAGAGAATGGAAGATAGGCGAGAATGGATAGAATATAATATAAAAATTCAAAATGATCACAGTTCATAATTTTTAGGATTACTGTCCGTTCGTCCATATTTTTTTAGTTTGTTACGCAATTACTCCGTCAATAGCCAACCGATTTTAATAGTTCTTTTTTAGGAATAAAAGTCATGGTTCCGAGATGGTCCCATATTAATTCTATCGCGGTCCGACTTTTTGAGTATATTTAATAACTACCAGTACGATGTTAATAAAATTTATGTGGGACGATTTTTGAAACATTTGCTATCTTCCGAAATAAGAAAGATCAAATCGCAACATATTACCCAATAATAGCTGGAGTCGGTTTTTGCAGTTTTAGTGCAGTTAATTATTATCCTACAAAAAGGAAGACTAAAATTTCTTCAATTACTACTCAAACACACACACTGAACAAAATATGTTCAAATTGGTACAGTCAAAGACAAATATTATATTTTGTAATTTGTAGCTTTTACCACCGGTTATGTAGTTAATGGATACTATATACGATTACAACTACAAACAAACTATCATAGTCAACCCGGCAGTAAATCAAACGGATTGAACACATAGATGTAATTATACAGACGTCTCTGTGTATCATACAATTCCTTGTACTTGCTGGGACTCGATTCGAATATCGAAAGATTCGTAGTGTCACCTACAACAACCTCTCGACCAGCGAGTAACAAATTTACGCAAATCATGTGATATTTAACCACAACCCTTTTGGAACTTAATTTCAACTTTCATAATGTAGTTTAATATGCGTTTGCTTTGGGTTCCTAGGGTGTTGTAGGACCACCATGAGTTTAGAATTTCATTATTTTATGGGATTGGACAAACAACCAGATGGATTTCCACGCAACCTAAATACAAAGTTTGTGTCAAGCCGAAACTGGGTTATTTAGTTTTTTCCATAAGTATATCAGCTATGGGACATGGGTATCCGGACTAAATTTATAAACTTTGTTTATATTATATTATATTAGAATATAAACTAATACGTAAAACAATAATTACAAAGACGGATATGTGTACTTTGGCATAGTGAAATTTTATATTGGAATAAGTAGAGAAATCTGATATTTTGTATTATTAGAAATCTAATATTTTAAATTACGGTATAGAAATATAATACTAAAATAAACTAAACACAAACAAAATGCGCTTAATACATACGTCTTATATTTTTTGTTCGTCAGATGCACAATTCGTATATTTTTTTTAATTTTTAAACGTGAAGTATAGAACCGAAACGTATGACCTTACTTCAACTCAAATTTCCGTAATGTTCAGTCTTCCTTGATTTTAAGGTTTTTTTTTGTCTTCCTAAATATTCGCTTCTGTGGTCCAGTAGTACATTATTGGCTTTGAATAAATGAGGTCTCGGGTCGAAAATCAAATTTAATTTTCTGATAAAAAATATGAATAAAATAAATTAATACAGTTTATTAGGCACCAAAATTTACAAAAAAATATGACACTATTTTTATTTTAATATTTAACTTAAGGTACACAAAGGCGGTCTTATCATTTCGGTGCGATCTCTGCCAGACAACCTTAGGGTGAAGGAGACAATTTATGTATTTAAAAACAAAGGTAGGGATGTAATGCTATACTATGTTGCTAGGGACTGAATAAGTGCCCGGTTGGCGATAGGTGTGTCACTAAACACAATGTGGACAAAGTATTTCGAAAAGCATGACTGCCCTGGCTTACCTATATGTCTACCTGTCTATCTGTTCGGAGATACGGGCGTGAAGATATTAACTTTTATTTCCTAGAAATTTAAATATGCTAATGGTCACCCTAGTTTACAAGATATATGGACGTATCACGCGCTACAAAGTATCTTAGTCTAAATTTAAGCCCGCCCGAATATTTAAGCCTTAGTACCGTCCCAAAAAGGATATGATAAACTACGCGGTATTTCATTAAAACCATCCAATTTACGTCGTGTTTTTATATTTTAGATCTTTGTGACGTCACGTAGCCTTCATACGTTGTGTGCGCACATGTAAACAACTGCTACACACATAACAAATACCTAACAAATACATATATGTAATGTATAAGCACAAGATATAACAAATCAAAAAAAAACAAGAAAAACTATTCAAATAAATTGTAAATGAGGTTACGGGACTAATTCAGAAAAAGATATTAGTGTCATTTACTGCGACACTTTCAGATTTAAAAATTTTTTCATAATTCTGGACTGATAAATATTTTTCTCAAGCTCTTACTATTAATGCGATATCATATATTTTTTAATCAATATCGTTCAAGTAAATGAAAATCTTATAGAAATTTAACGCAAAAAAAAAGTATCTTCACGCCCATATCCCCGAAGGGGTAGGCAGAGGCACAACCAGGGTACCCACGACTAGCCGAAGATACTAAGTCCCACAATGTGATAGGTGGCAAGCCTATCGCCAACCGGGCACATATCCTATCCCGAGCAACATTTTTAATTATTAGAAAATTGGAAAAAAACCCAATTTTCTTTTGTTGCCCGACCCGGGACTCGAACCCGGGACCTCATGCAGTCAAGTCCAACAACTGAACCGCTAGATCACAGAGGCGATAACGAAATTTAACGCAACGCGAAAGAAACCGACAGAGTTAAAGTCTGATGCATTGTAGGTACAGTCAAAGACAGTGATATTTTCAAGCTGCGTAATTAGTAATTAACAGCAGAAAAGAAGCAAACGTATTTTTTTTAGTATAGCTAATAACAATTCAAAAATAAATTAAATAATAATTTACGTCGAGATTTGATAATTCTTTTTTCTAAAAGTAGATCATAATTCCGGAATGGCTCTACATAAATTTCATCAGGATCCGACTAGTGTTTAATTGTTAATAAATTTCATCAGGATCCGACTAGTGTTTAATTGTTAATAAAGTTATATAAAGTTTAAGTGTTTATAAATGTACGTCAATATTCCGCGATGGTCCCATATAAATTGCATCAAAATCCGAGTAAATGCTTTTTAAGTTATCCACATATAATAAAACAGTAAGAAAATTAAATCTGAACTTTTTTATTTTTGCCAGTAATGATTCCTATGTTTTGTATACAAGATACAGAACCCACAACGAGGATCATATTTTTTTTGTCGGAATGTCTTTTTTTCTACTAACTTTTCGGGCATAAACCAGTGAACAGATTTTCACCAAATTTAGTGTATCATTTAGTTTCTAGCACTTAGTCAACATTTAGGAAAGCTTTTACTGTCGAGAAATCTTTCGTTCTCACCACTTTCCACGAAAAGTTGCTTGTCCACGTGTACGATGTCTAAAACAGCTGGTACTAGCTGGTGCTTTGTTTGTATGTAATAAAAAAATGTAATTTTAATGAAACCTAAAATATAAATAATGCATTAATTTTCAGATCACATCTTTGAAAATAAATCACCAGTGCATCATCCTTTACAAAAAAAACCATCGAAGTCGGATCGTTACAGGCCGACTAATCGCGTAACATACAAAAAAAATTACAGCTAAATCGATAACCTTTTTCGTGTCGGTGAAAAATATGCTATAGCCTGTACTAAATGTAACCCAAAAACCACTTGTCGGGTCTTAAGGCCCCATACTTAGTCAGCCAGAAGAGCCAATCAGCGCACTCCCCCGTTCCATGATTACTATGAAATATTGCGCTCAAAAGTAAATGTCTTAAGCGCCAAATCACTATTTTTGACACTATAAAAGTAATTTGAAAAAAAAATTAAAAACTGAAACAGTAATCTTTTAGGTATAATACTTATCTATGTTTATGTTAAATCTGGTGTCGATATTTTCTTAATTGAAGTAGACAGTCGGGGTTTGCTTTCAAAAAAGGGTTAACTTTTTGATTTTTTTCTATCGAGCAAAGTGAAATGAATCGTGTTTTGGAAACACTAGTCTTATAAAGCATATTAATGATAATCTTGTGTATTTTTGTCGCCAAGATCCATAATTGCTTTGTATGAAAAAAACAGTATATTGCTGACGTATTTTAGCATTCATGGCCCCTTAATCAAATTAATATGGGAACACCTAATCATGACCTACCTTACTAATCTCGTACCTTATCTATCTTTCTTCTTATATATAAAAATCAATCCCCATTTCCCTTGGCCATCGCATCACACCTCAAAAAATGGTCCAATTGTAATATTTTTTTGTCATCTTAGTTATTTTCCGTAGACATTTCATATTAACAAAATCTAATATTCATAGAATGGCTGAGTCAGTTTATATATAAAAATCAATCCCTATTTCCTGTGCATGTATGGACCAAAGAACTGTTTTGATGGATAAATTTTAATAATTCGTCTTGTGTCTTATTAGTCGTTGTTACGACGAGGTTCTGATGAATTAAAAAGTGGATGAATTTGAAGGAAAATAGGAAAAACGATACTTTATTATGTCCTATACACACTAGTAGCTATTAATGTCAAGCAATAGGAAGTCCGCCGGGACAGCTAGTTACATACATAAATATCTTAACGCAAAGTCCGTTTTGGAGTAGGCAGAGAGTATCGAGCGCCAAAACTCACGATCTTGGCAGACCTGTCTGGCTTCCTCCACATTTCCCTTTTCATACAAACAAGCCGGTTTCGGAGACTCATGTCAATCAGCGATAACATCCGACCGATTTGATCGTGAAATGTCAACCTTGGTCTCCCTGGGTACCTACATCCATCCACGTTTGCATTGTAAATCCGCATTGTCAATCTTAAATCTGCCCTTGTTTTCTCAGGACCGTACCAGCAGAGCATGCCCTTTCAAATGAGACAGAGCATGCTCTGCTGGTACGGTCAACACCAACACTTTCTTTCAATCCCACTCTTTCTCGGATCACAATGTTACAAATGCTCTCATTTCGACCGCATTTATCCTACTCTCATGCTTTTTCTGACACACCCAACTCTCGCTTCCATCCGACAACGTTAAGATAAACACAGCTAGTTAATCATAAAAATTAAAAGTCCAATAACGCTTGGCGGATTATTTAACGAACATGCAAAACACGCACTGTCAAACTCAGAACCTCCTTTTTGGAATCAGTCCAAACCCATTCCTATAAAAATAAATGAAACCATATTCCCATGTTGATAGCGACATAGTCTGCAGATCTAACCGAGTTTGTATTGATTGCGTCGTATTCCACCGGTTGGCCCAGCGACGTCCTTGGCCCAACCACGCCGTCTCACCCACCCCCTGACGTCACGTCCTATCATCCCCGCTCCACTTGAAGTGCTCAAGTCGATTATGACGTCAGAATTCTCTCCGATAGCGACCGAGATGTATATGTCACCTTGAAAGTGACATCTGGACATGCATTAACCCTGAAGTCTCGCAAAATCTTTGGTGTACATATCTGGGTTACACAAAGCGGAAAGATTAGTTAACCGTCTTAAAAAAAAGGAGGTAATACGTTCTTCTACTATTTTTTTTTTGTATTATGGTAATCGATGTGTCTCCGTCAGTTCTGAACCGAGTTTTCTCTTTTTTTATTTGAAAGAGCGTGCTTCCAAGGTGGTACAATTGTCAGCAAATCGGGATCTAATGATAAAATCTCAGGGAAATCAAGGAAAACACTTAATTTTTGTATACCTATATGACTCAATCGTTGACATATAAGTCAGTTTACTGTAGTTTCACTACGATTACCTATTCCTGCCGCCATAATGACTCTGTCATGTTCCGGCCAGAGGCCACAATAGGCTTAACATCCTGGCCACAGGACAGCGACGCACCTGTAACATCTACGGTGTCTATAAGCCACGGTTGTCTCTTACCACCATGAGAGCCGAGAGCTTGCTTGCTAACCTATCGCATAAAAAAATTGTAATATGTGCCCAAACCAACCGCTTTTTATAATCGAAAACCAAGTCTGTTTACGCATGGAATATTTTATCGTATAATACGTACCATTCAAGAGGTGTGTCAGTTAGATATCTAACTACGGTCGCTCGTTGCAGGTTATTAGCTCAAAACATTTGTGGAACCTCATTAAAGCCTTATTACTATTAGGAAAATCAGGAATATTCAATTTACGCATTGCGGTTCGTTGTTTTTAGGAATTGGGCATTAACCGACTTATACTTTTCATGAGATCGGAGAGCAAAGCAAGGGGCGGATTTCCTACTCGTAACAAAACACATACATCAAAGATTAGAATGGTGCGTTGCGAAGTCTAAATAAGTTGCCGGACACTTTAATATCAAGTTTTATACACGACAGTGACGATCAAATGATGCTATGACAGCAGGAATCTGTAGTACCATAACCTTAATGTAAGGGATTCCCTTCGAAAAAAAAATTGCGAAATTAATATTTAACCTTGAATTCTAGATAAATTTATGAGTAGGTATGAGAATCTAATGTATGTAAAAAATATGTATGGTTACAAAATATGTAATGTTCAAGATGTAATGGGAGAAATAAAAATAATCTAGAAGTTAAAAACCTCGTCTTCATAAAATTAGTAAATCCTTTTTGGGTCAATGTATACGTTTCTACAATAGGCTGCCCAATATTTTTAGTGATCTGCCTTTAAATAAGTTTAAAAAATGTAGTTTATATCGCCTCTGTGGTCTAGCGGTTCAGGTGTTGGACTTGACCACATGAGGTCCCGGGTTCAAATCCCGGGTCGGGCAACAAAAAGAAAATTTGGTTTTTCCAATTTTCTAATTAAAAAAATGTTGCTCGGGATTGGATATGTGCCCAGTTGGCGATAGGCTTGCCACCTATCACATTGTGGGACTAAGTGTCTTCGGCTATTCATGGGTGCCCTGGTTGTGTCTCTGCCTACCTCTTTGGGGAAATGGGCGTGAAGATACTTTTTTTTTAGTTTATATACACTATAAAATCTAAGAGTATTTAGTAGACGAACGTGTTTGGGAAGAGACGCTTCAATCTCGCACTGCATTTGTAATGTAATTTGTTATACTTTTTATTCAAGTTGTTTAAATTAAATTGCAATTTGTATTTTTTTTTCTAGTTTATAATATTACGATAACTTTTGAAAAAAGACAAGCCCGCTGAGTTCCGTTCGTTTAACCTTCTCAGTGTGTGAACACGATTCTGATCCGATCGTTGTTTATAAAAATGTCGACGCGTCCAAGTACCACTTGTATAGTCCACGTTTTTTTCTGTTTATGAGAGTATCAATCCGGGCTAATAATCACCTACATAAAACTCTTCTATGTCCCTACAAAGCAGCTTAGAATCAACACGGAGTCTAGTACCTAGTACTATTAAAAACATGCGCTTCGGCTATATTCGTCAAGCTTCGGAAATCTGAATGAATTTTGAAGATATTTATATATAGAGTTGTTATTACATAATTAATCATTTCGCTTAAATTCAGATTAGGTCAGCCAATTTAAAAATAAAATTATAAAGTGTAAAAATAGTAAAAAATGTGAAGCCTAAGCGCATATTGTAATATAATTTAATTTTCAACGAATCAACTGACGGATATTTTAATATCAACTTCCAAACCTAAGATCCTGATGTACCAGTAATATATGTTTTGTCTAGAAGCGACATTTACCTTTTAGTATCAAGAGAGCCGCTTGTCTGTTAGCTACTAAGTATTTAATTAAACAATGATAGGTAATGACCGAATAACCGAATTCGTCTTTACCTCCACAGACTTATAATAAAGGTCGAATGGGTCCTGGGTCCTTACCATGACGTCTTAAAACAATTTCACTGTATTAATACAAAAAAAAACGACAGCATTTGACGTAGACAGCAGTACTGAAATAGGACTTTATGACGTCAGAGCACAAACCACGATCGTATTATCGCCAAACTCTCCGCAGTAGAGGTCGCCGGGTCGATCTAAAACTGTAGTCGAATAGAATGTCATTAACACAAAACTAGATACCACCTCAATCCTCATGGGATTGTACCTATATAAATTACTCACTGTAGCCTGCGGCGTTGCCCGAGTGGTTAATAGTCCCACAGTACCATTTTTAGGGATAAAAACTATCCCATGTGTAAATCCAAGTGACCATGTATGTTAATCAAATTTCTCATCTACGCGTATGCCAATTATCATGAAAATCAGTTCAGCACTTTTTGCGTGAAGCAGTAACCAACAAACGTACAAACTTTCGCATTTATAATATGAATAGGATAATATGATATGCAAAGTAGCGCATTCACACGGGAAATTGTGTGATCGATATCGATCTAGTTATTATGCTGATCGGGGGGAGGGAGGTGGGGTTCGAGGTGGTAGTTCCACCACTAACGAATCAATTAGACCACTGTCTAAGCCCCCCACCTACCTTGATCCCAGGCTTCTTAAAGTACTATGAGACAATCTTACTATATCAAGTTAAGATCGTACGAGGTGGCGTCTCTTCATTTCAAAAGCACTGTGACCAGGACTAAGTGGCGGAGTTTATTCCAAAAAAAAAATGGTACCTCACCTATTTATCATACCATACCTATTGCGCTCGCCATAATCGTTTACCGTATTGGAGGGTAAGGCAGCCGGTAGAATCGCTCATGTGACCACAGATCGCCACCAAAAATTTGTTGCGTTGCGCCGATTACAATATAATGATTATAATATTTGAACCGTATTCGTAAAAAGGAAGTGGTTATACGTTCGACTCCTATATATTTTTAATATATGTTCATTATTTTTCCGTCATTTCCGAAACGATTTCAAATATTCTTTTTTTTATTTCAAAGAGCGTTCTTTCGAGGATTCGAGGAGGATGGAATCCCAGAAAAATCACCAATAATCGAAACCGATTTTTTGCAGTTTTACTGCAATTAAATTATTTTAACATGTCTGATGTCGACCAAGAAAGAATTTAACGCAATATGAAACTTCTAGGTCGCTCAAACATGAACAATTGGCATCATTCACCAAAACCAGTTCGACTTGAAATTGTCGATAGCTCTTACTCGAAACAAAGCAAACACAATTTACATATCTCGAGAATCGCCAATTTCCGTGTTTAGTTTTCGTAGTAGAAGCGAAGTACAAGTGTTTCATACAGAACTGTTTAAATCGAGTTTACGTGGAGCTTGTAAAACCAAATATACTTTATTACGTTAACAATCGCCTACACTACTTTACTAGGTGGTAGAGTTTCCCAACGACATGCCCGGATTGGTACCACTGCCTTGTCTATTCCTGCCGCCATAACGGTAACGCTTGCCGTGGACGTGTTACGTATTGAAAGATAAGATAGCCGTTAAACTTACTTTTGCTCAAGGCCTAACATCCCGGTCTCAGGTTGACAGCGCACCATTACCACATTTGGTGTCTGTAGCCGGCGTGACTTTCTTACCATCAGGAAATCCATCTGCTTGTTCGCCTTTCAATATCATAAAAAAACACGCGATACCATCTAACGATAACGTACCGCACGTTTCCACTCGACGATTCGAAAAAGCAAAAACATCATAGTAGACCTACCAACTATCGACAAGCAATATTCTCGTGTAATTCTTGAGTGTATTCTATGTAAAACAGTAGCGTATTCACACGGAAAATACCTACTGCGTAGATTTTATCCGATATCGATTATGTGTTGACCCATTGTAATCGTCTATGTTTTATCACGTCTGGCTGGTCGTACGATAATATTTTTGCGCGTCACTTGTATGAAATGCAAGTTTCATGTTAGCATAATAAACAAATCGTTATCTATGTCTTTGTCGACTCGACGAAACGTATGTTTTTATCGGTTATTTTAATAAGACGTTCAATTAATTTTTTGGTGATAGTTATTCAGAGCACATCAGCATTTAGTAACTGAAAAGCAGTAAAACAGCAAAACCCCAGCTAAATTTCAATATTATATCGTCTAAAAAGTATTTTTACGCTCGTATCCTCGAAAAAGTAGCAAAGGCATAACCAGGATACCTACGACTAGAAGAAGACACTAAATCCCACAATATGAGAGGTGGCAAATGTATTGCCAACCGAGCAACGATATATTTTTTTAAAAATATACGAACGGAAAACGTCAGCTTTCGTATCAAAAAATAATCAAAATTATTAAAAAAAAGTACATTGACGCCCATATCCCCTGAGGGGAGGCAGAGGAACAGCTGCCCCACGATTAGCTGAAGACACCAAGTCCCAAATAGGAGTGGATCTTTCTTTTTGTATGGAACACAAAAAAACATATATTATGTAGTTAAATTTAAACACCCTTTATTAAGTCAGTTAAAGAAGTTCAGAAGTTTTAGTTGTCATAGATCATAAGTGTGAAGAAAGCCAACAAACATGCATGCTTACACGACATTGTTAATGAGAAAAAAAAAGAGTAACTTTATAAGTGCAGTTTGAGACAACAATAAAATGGTGTCGAATGAACAGGACGTAGAGTGGTGCGTCGACCGCAGCGGAACGAGCTTCCCCGTCCCACAGGAGTTACTAGCTAATTGTTTTACAGCCCTGCGATAACGAACGCAGCGTACTTGTATATTGTAACATACCACATCCGTATCTTTCGTATCGCATGCTCACATATATGATGGACACATAAAGAAAGAAAACATTTATAAACATACACATGCACTACACACATTACAAGGGAGAGGAAAAGTATAAATATCATACAAAAACACATCGAATAATAATAAAGAATTATAAAGAAAAATTAAACAAATAATAAAATAAAATGCACAAAAAATAGTGTGTAATGTGCAGTGCTGTGTTTTTTATGATAATGGAAGGCAAACAAGCAGGAGGATTTCCTGATGGCAAGAAATTCACGCCGCCTAGAGACACCAAAGGTGGTAATGGTGCGTTGCCAAACTGAGACCAGGGTGTTAGGCCTGGAGCAAAAGTGAGTTTACCGGTTACCTTACCCTAGTCGCCTCTGTAGTCGAGCGGTTATGTATTGGATTTGAATTCATGAGGTCTCTCGGGGTCGATCCCCAGGTAGGGCAACCAAAAGATGTGTTTTTTTTTCATTTTGTAATAAAAAAATAGCGTTGCCCGGGATTGGATACGTGTCAGATTGGCTATAAGTTTGCCACCTATCACATTGTGAGACTAATGTCCGATTTCAGCAAGAGCCCCATACTTTAGGGGACCTTTTAACGTTACTTATGGGACTGTTTCAATATAAAACAGACCCCTAAAATAGGTTAAGAGGTCCCCTAAAGTTAGGGGCTCTTGGTGAAATCGGGCATTAGTCTTCGGCTAGTCATGGATGCCCTGACTGTACCTCTGCCTAACTCTTCCGGGATACTGGAGTGAAGATACTTTTTATAATAACATAGCAAAGTGTTTTTTAAAGTCTGACAAATAATTTCAACTGCCAATGCACATACCTAAGGAAGACAACTATTTATCTGACGCTGAACTCATTTTGTAACACTTAACAAAAAATAGACATTAAATATTCACTTCGTCAAATCAAAAGCTTACAAATGTGGATGTAAGCACATTGTGCGGAAAAAAAACAAAAAGAAATAAAACGACGGCTTGCACTCCGGAAGTGCTGGCAGAAGTGAAAACTTGAATATCAACTTTGTGCATTTTTGATATTTTGGAATGGTTACGGAATAATTTTGCACGAATTGCTTTAATTATCAGTATGAAAGTACTATCATTTATGTGGCAGAATATAATATTCATTTATTGCGTATCGTACACAAACATGACAACACCAACATTCTCGCAAGCGCCCTGCGCCGTCCTACTTTTCGATCAGTAGGGTTACTCTTGAATCTCGATATCATGCGAATTGGAAATTGGAATCGTATATGTCACTTTAGGTACTTTTGAACACAGTATAAGGGGATTATCAACATTTAGTTACAAATAAATTCAACGAATAGGATAAAATTATTTACAATTTACTATTAACTAAATATCAATAATTCGCCAGAATTGTGTTCACGAGTACCTAAAATGACATATTCGATTCCAATTTCCAATAATGCATGAATCGAGCGTCGAGAGTAACCCTACAGGTCACGTGTCCTGACGCGAGTTAAGAAGTTTTTACCCATTCCAAAAAAGTGCGAAACGCCGCTAAAGAAGTTTTCACTTCAAAAATTATGACTATAAGTGCGGTTTGTGTCAAGAATGACTGAATAAACAGGATGAAGAACGTGACAGCACCGCAGCGGTATCGAACTTATTCGTCCCGTAGGAGTTATGGGCTATGCTAATAAATACTAGGAGTATTGTTAGATACCACATCCATATCTTCTTACTGCGTTGTCACTTATTTTGTTGAGATTAAATCTCATTCATGTTTGGGTTAGCACAATGGTTCAGTGGTTTGCATATACACCTAGCGTAACACGACGAGGCAAGGGTTCGAGTACCACACAGAATCTATCTGTGTGGTACTCGCATGATAAATAAAGATGATAATATATTATTATAGGTATTTTCAAACATATTACACATGTTCTATCATTGGCAAAACCGCGAAAAAAAGTTGCTGACATTGAGAAGTAGATAAATTACTTTAATTATTACTAGTGTGGTCCACATTATTAATAAGTAACGTAATTTATTAATAAGGATTTCTTAATGACAACTAATAGTTGTTTAGGTGACATCGATAGAAAAAATGGTCGTAGTTTTTTCGTAATTATTGAATTTCGTTTATATTGAGCGACCTTAGTCAGTTCTGGTGACATTTTGTACAATGTTATTCAGTGAAAGTGCACAAATGAAATAATCATAAATTAGTGTATCGTCTATGTCCTCGTTGCCGTCATATCTCATTACACGAGCTTAAGTATTAAGGCCACCGCTTTACCCAAGACCCTGACATTACTTTCTTTGAAGAGGTATGATTATTTTTAAACATTTTGTTGAATCGGGTCACTTAATGCAAACTTTAACTTGACTTATGGCAAATGTTAACGCTGGTAACAAAGAAATATAGAAAGAAGATAAGTAATACAAAGATGTAAAACAGACACAGCAGATGCGTTAGGAATGGGCGTCGTCGGGTTACAGCCCAGGGCCTTGGACAGAAAGGGGCCCCTGATCACACACGACTCTCCTGACGTTAGGAGATAATCAGTGGCCTATAGACACCATACATGTTGAAGGTGCAACGTTGTCTTTTGGCTGAATTGTTAGGCAAATTGTTGTGCAAGATTACCGGCTACCCTATCCTACCCAGAACATGACATTGTCATTATGGCGGCAGGAATAGGTAAGCAGGTGGATCCCTATCAAGATGAGTTGGAGCACGGCACTTAACCACCAGTGGTCTTGTTAGTGATAACTCATTTAACCTTTGCTCGCCTCTTACAAGCTGCTTGGCAGGAAGGCAGATGGTCTATTCTACACAGGATACCCGGACCGCCACGGAGAAAATTATGTATTAAATTATTTATTTTGATTTAGTAAATTGGTAGTTTTATTAAAAAGACTGGAGAACAAAAAAATATATTCTTCAAATAAATGGCTCATTTATTTTGTCACTTACTTTTTTTTGTAGCTCTCAAAGGGAGTTAAAAATTTCACCTAAGGCGTTGCTAGTTTGAAAATTGGCACTGAATAGGCAAGTGTATGTACAATTTCGTTTTTAATATACGGTAACTTTATAAGAAAAAAACAGACCAGAAAAGTTCACCTAGCACAATTAGTAGTAGCGTAAGTATTATCCGTCAATGAACAGCTGCAAGTGTTAGTTGCATTGCAGCCACTTAAGAAATGAGTAAGCTCTTTTCTCGCGCACTATTGGGCTGCTACATGCTTCTGTATCCTAATTTCTAAGTACATACATACATACATACATACATATCTTCACGCCAAGTCCCTTACGAGGTAGGCAGAGAGTATTGAGTGCCAGACCTCACGATCCTGACAAACCTGTCTTGCTTCCTTCACATTCATAGCCCTTTTCATACAAACACGCCGGTTTCGGAGACTCCGACCACCACCCTCGGATAATATCTGATTGATCTGATCGTGAAATGTCAGCCTTGGTCTCCCCGGGTACCTACATCCATCCACATTCGCATTGTATATCTGCTTTGTCAATCTTTCATCTGTCATTCTTTCCACATGACCGAACCAGCGGAGCATGCCCTTTCGCATTTTAATACCAACACTTTCTTTCAATCCCACTCTTTCTCGGATTTCACTGTTACAAATGCGGTCAGCGAGCGTTACACCACAGATTTCTAAGTATGTTGTCACATTTACACTCAAATTTCCCTAGCCGTATTGTATCGATAACGTCGTCGTAAGTAACGTTCCAGTATTTTATTATTTTGTATAAGATGGCAAATAAAATGATCCGCAATACGATAGCGGAGCCTTGCTGTCACTAGATTGATTGATTCTTCTACTTAGCGGATCGATACCTCCGTTGAGTAAACATTTTGGGGGTACCTACTTTCGTTATGTATTACAGACCATATTTGACACTTATTTTAGTTTTTGTATAATAACTATTTAAATAGTAAATTGTGTGATTATTAGATATCTGTATTTTCAGGTCTGGGTGTTTATTATGTTTATTCCAGTATATTTTTAAGTATTTCTAAGTATTAGTATCGTTGTCTTACACCCATAACATAAACACATAATTTGCTTAATTTGAGGTTGAACAAATTGTGCCGTTTGTTCAAAGAAAAAAGAATATGCCTCATGATCCGACAGACGTTGTTCCTAATATTGAACTATTGAATGTTCTGATGTTCCACTTATCTTTTTTTTTCTTCCATAAGAACCTTCTTTTGCCCATAATTCTGACAAACTTTCTCATTGGTATCATTACTAACTTGACCGCGTTTTAAATATTTCTCGTCCTTCAGGGGGAAACCACTCAAATGTTTGGAACTTATAAAAATGGACTAAAATTGACTCCGTCTCTAACTATCGCAACGAAAAATTTTATCAAAATCAATTCAGTTGTTCAATCGTAAAAGCGTACATTCGTATATATAGCATTAACATTGGTGATCATATTAATTGCGATCCAGATAAGATAAACAGATTAAAAATTAATAAATATTATTGTCGAAAAAAAAATGCAATGTGTGTCAATAGCTTTGTTATCGGTTAAATGATAATGTACACCAATTGAGACTGGCCGGGGTCATTGTCATTTGCGGATACGTTGCGTCTCAGATAGGGTTACCAGAGCAATACCTCATCTGCATGAAAACTTGGGTTAGCTCCCCTACAGGTAACACAAACATTACAAATAAAAAAAAAAGTAAAAAGTATTTACATTATACAAATTTAGTTACTTAAATGACCGAAAACAATATTTTTTTGGCATGGGCGTTAGTTAGCATAATATGCCATAAGTCAAGTTTTAGTTTGCACCAACTCGCCCGATTTATCAAATTCGGGCTTAGACTTTTTTTTTATATAGAAGAGGAGGCAAACGAGCAAGTGGGTCACCTGATGGAAAGTGATCACCTCCGCCCACGGACATTCGCAACATCAGGAGTATCACATATGCGTTGCCGACCTTTAAAACAGAATTAGTAAACAGTAGTAGAATTAGAAAACAGAGATTTTACAGAATTAGTCATTTGTCATCAAAAAAAATTATGTCAGCGGTGGTCTTTATACTCAAGCTCATTTAGCGAGATTTGGCAGCAACGAGAAAATTCACAATCCACTAATTTCTTCATGAAAACTTCATTTTAGCTAAACAAAATTGTACAAAATGTTATCAAAATTGATTAATTTTACGCAAAATGTACACGAAGTTGGCGACAATACAGCGTAATATCCTATCTCCTCCTAAATACCTCAGTACTCCTAACACAATTTCTACCTCTGACAAAAGAACGCGAGCAAAGTCATTTACACGTTATAAGCAATTGTCCAAAAAAGTTATTGACATATTTCGCGAAAAGGCAACCGAAGAGAATCTATGCGTACACAATGTAAAAATATCAATACACAACCACGACAATGGCAAACACTAACTTATTATAGCGGGAGCTGAAAGCTTTACCCACTAGAATTCTATTTCAATAAGTTGTACCGTGGGCTTTATCAAAGAACAAAACTAATGTAAGGTGTCTGTCTGTTGTACGAGTTTTTCAACTCATTCATATTTTAAACAAAGAAACACTTGTACTGATTTACGTATCACTTATAATTTATTATTTTGTAAATAGCCTACCGGTACCTACTTAAACTAGTTTAAGTTTTAGCCCTGATGATGCTGTATAAGCGAAACCGGTAGGCTATTTACAAAATAATAAATTATAAGTGATACGTAACACGGTACAAGTGTTTCTTTATTTAAAATATGAATATTTGGAAGTGTAAAACTTCCAAGCGCCGACGATGGAAAATATCAAATATATTTTTCAACTCACTTATTTTGCAAATAAATATTGCGAGGGACTTGGTCTCCTTGCTTGATATGTGTTGCCACGACGATTAATTGGAAACATTGTCATCGTTAGGCGAAAATCTACAATGCATTTTTAACATCCTTAAATTAAAAAAAAATAGGGTTGTCAAAACATAAGATTTTCACTTTCTTTGTTACACTGTGTGTAGATTGACCTCAAATCTACAAGCGGCTGAAAAGATAGATTCTATAAATTGCATGGGCACTATTTTACCGTAGAAGCTAAAAAGTTGTAAGTACAAACTTGAAATACTTTTAAAACCTTTAATAAAAATATATACTTTTAAATCTCAAAGTCATGTTTGTAAGCAAATCAAAGTCAAAGTCATAATAATTAACATAACATAACATCTATTTAAACTGCGTAACATTGTTTTTCTTTTTATTATTATTATTATTATTTTAATCTTATGGTTTTGTTATGTTTAAATCACTTTCCTACTGAACCTATGTTTATAATTTATATAGTACCTTTACACAAAAAGATTGTCTGGTAGAAATCGCTTTGTTTGGCGATAAGACGTTTTGTGTGCTATAATTTACAAACAACAAACTAATGCTCTTTAATACTCATTTATATTTTCTTTGTTGAAAGTTTAATTGTGCACAATAAAGAGTTCATTCATTCATTTAAGACTGAATTATCAACTTAAATTGATAATTTAATTTTATAACCAAAGCGTTTGTCAAAACCATCTCGTTAGAGTCTGATAACCCTAGCAGTATCAGGCACGAGAGACCAACGCATTGTTCTCTCATCTCTCTGCGGGGGGCAGTAACCCATGTGCGTTGATTAGATATTGCCAGGATACACTCTGTATACACGGACGACGTAACATAAACTTTACGCATAATCGCTTCCAGACAGGTTTTTTTGTAGGAAACAATTTTTTTGTATACATTTCAATTTGTTACTCTACACTACATATTATATTTGTTTGTGAGGTATGAGAAAGGAGATAGGAGAAACTTTTATTATAATGTATGTCGGAAGGCCTGACCTTGCAGATGGATTTCCTGGTGGAAAGAAATACGCGTCTTCGGATCTCAAATGTGGTAATGGTGTGTTGCAATAAAGTTGGGATCTTAAGCGCTAGCGTCAGTTTACCGACTACCCGACAGATGATATTGGCAAGCAATGACTTTATGGCATCAGGAATAAATATTTGGCTAGACTGGGCTGGGCAAGTTATCGTGTGTTGCCCTTTTTGGGGTGATACAGCTTCTTTAGAGAAGTGTTTTAAATTTAATTAAAACCTGGATGCCATTACTTATTTTATTACACTAACTGGCACCACCCGGTAAGTATATTTTAAGTACATTGTTACCAAAAATTACTTCACTTATAAAAGCCTCTTCGGGGATATGAGCGTGAAGTTACTTTACTTTACACAAGAAGGAAGTTCCCAAATACCATTGGCGCCACATTATCTTTCCTGCGCATACAATAATCTGTCTCATGCACACGAACCGAGAGATTTGTCCCATTGTGCTAAGTGCATTCAAACATCCCCGTTTAAGAGAACCGAGGACAAAAGCAAAATCTAAATAAAATTATCCATATTGCAATTTCCCGCCAAAAAAATTTATACGTATCATGACGTGACAAAACAGGCAAAATAGTGCGCTATGAATGAATTGGAGCTCACCGGAAGCTAAAACTCCAAAATATATCCAGCTCCACACAACATTTTTGCCACGAAATTGCTAAATAAATAATTTTACTTAGATTTAATTATGGATTTCCGCAAAGTAACGCCTTCTTCTATCAATTTTACACAAGCAAAACTTGAAATTCCCTTTTAATATTTAAATCATACATGTACAAAACCAATATTATGTTGATTAACGATACGAGTACATTTTAAGTATTTCTTAGCATCTTCACGCCCATATCCCCGAAGAAGTAGGCAGAGGCATAACCAGGGCACCCACGACTAGACCGAAGATACTAAGTCCCACAATGTGATAGGTGTCAAGCCTATAGCCCACCGGGCACATTTCCAATCCCGAGCAGCATTTTTTTAGAAATTTAGAAAAACCCAATTTTCTGTTTGTTGCCGGACCCGGGATTAGAACCCGGGACCTCATGCATTCAAGTCCAACAACTGAACCGCTAGACCACAGAGGCGATTTTAGAAATCAAAAGACATCAATCAAAATCGGTCAAGGTCGATATAGATTTTGAAGGACA
>NJDC01006869.1:128427-139243 GCA_002245475.1 Calephelis virginiensis | reverse complement strand
CCATCAATATATGGTGAGCACTTTGGGGGAGTCTGCTCCATCGTATTCCAGTGTCAAGAAGTTGGTAGCTGAGTTTAAGCGCGGTCGTGAGAGCATTAAAGATGATCCTAAGAGTGGAAGGCCTACATTCTCTACCACGAAAGAAAACATCGATAAAATTTGTGATCTCGTACTGGGTGACCGACGTTTGACCATTGGTAAGATAGCTGAGATAACAAACATAAGTTATGGCCGGGTGCAACACATAATAACGGAAGAGTTGGGGTTTCAAAGGGTTTCTGCTCGCTGGGTCCCGAGGTTGCTTTCAGCTGAACAAAAACGAGTTCGCGAGACTGTTTAGAACCTTTTGAGACTGATCCCGAGGACTTTTTGTCTTAGATTTGTTACCATGGATGAAAGCTGGGTTCACCATCATACTCCTGAATCAAAGCAACAATCCAAACAGTGGAAAAGATCAGACTCTCCTACACCGAAAAAGGCTAAAGACTATGTCAAAAATAAAAATAAATTAAGACCCACTTTTCCTTCATTTTCTTGGTCGGGCTTAGAACTTTTGGATCCACCCTCGTATAAAGCGTTAGAAGTGTGTAACGTTTAAAAGTGTAACCAATCTACATGGCGATATTTGACCTCATCGTTGGTCGAGTGGCTAGCGTACACGCCTAACTACAACCGCAAAGCTAGGGTTTGATTCCAGGGTGCAGACATTTGTGTGATGAACATTCAGATGTCTACATTTCCGGGTCTGGGCGTTTATTAAATTCATTCTGGTATCTATTTAAGTATTTATGTATTAGAAACGTTGACTAACACCCATAACACAAGCACATAATTTGCTTACTTTGGGGTTAGATTCAATTTGTGTAACTTATCGAGGAATATTTATTTATTAATTCTACTGTACAATTCCTTAGAGATATTCATACACCCTAAAACCCTCCAAGAGCTAACTTCTAAGCGGTGGGCAACGCAACTATGAGATCTCTGGTGGTGGTGTGCAGGTGATTACATCAGATGAACAGGTTGTTCCTCTGATTTAATCACCTCTGAAACAGCTTCAGTAAATCCGTAGACTTGATTGCTTCTGCAGATTTTTTTCCTTTCTTTTTATAAAAAAAAAACTAGCTGTCCCGGCAAATTCCGTTCCACCTGTTCTGTTTGTATGGGAAAACTTAAATGTTAGTTTTCCTAGTTTCCTCGCAGTTTTTTTCCTTTTTTCTTATCTTTTAAACCCTCCCTGGACTTCCATAAATAATTGAAAAGAAAAAATTACTAAATTGGTTCAGTTGTTCTCGAGTTTTAGCTAGACTACCAAACATCAATTGATTTTTATGAAGACTAGCTGACCCAGCAAACTTCGTATCGCTCGACATTAATGGTTCGATAGTAGCGCAGTCTGTCGGATCCAACGTGATTTTTTCCAAAATCAACAACTATTTATTATGAAAAAATTAATTGAAAAACCATTTTCCAGGAAACCAAATTGTTAATCTAAACCATTCTCGAATTCCCTTAAACATACACAAAAAATTTCATTAAAATCCGTCCAGTCGTCTAGGAGTTCAGTGACAAACCCACGAACACAAGAAATGTATAAATATTTAGATAAATACCCACTTTCCATAATTACGAAATCAACAAATCCCATGTAAAGTATTGCGACATATAAGGCTTGTTTACACGACCGATATGACGTTACGAAACGCGTCACGGGCACACAAAGGTATCGCTTGAATCGCTTATCTCAACAAACACCCTGTATAACGTCTACATACAACAAACGCGAACACAAACAATGGCACCCGATCTCTGACATTGCTCTGAAAACTTGAATTAATATTGCGTACAAGCTATTGCACGTGACTTCGCACGAGTTTTAAACTTTTTTCTTACTTTTTTGGCAACCCTTTAAAGAAACGGAATATAAAACTCATACTAATGTTATAAACGCGGAAGTGTGTTTATTTATTTGCCTTTCTTTCAGATCGCAACGAAGATTAGTTACGGTATTATTTTAACATGTCGAAATTGGGGGCTGAATAACTGAAGAGTGACATAAGTTACTTTTCTCCCGTAGCCTAAACAAGTTTCCGGTACTCGGATCAAACTGGAAATCAACAATGGTTATTAAATTATAGGTCAAGTTTTCAAAACTTTAACTATTGCACGCCCGAAGGTTCAACCAGGGCACCCACGACTACGCCCGAAGGTACAACCAGGGCACCCACGACTGTCCGATATATAGATATGTATATGATGCGCACCCTTTTATATTATTTCTGGATAAAAAACGAACAGCGGTTCACGAAATACGTCTACCTATGAGCACTACTAAGTTTTAACTGCATAGTCGTATAAGTTTGAGAATAAAGTGTGTGTGACATACGGACGGAAGGAGATGTCTATTTATCAGGATACCGTGTTTTTATTATTTTGCTACGAAACTTTAAAAAATTAGCGAGCAACGCAGAAGTTGTTAAGGATAAGACTTCGCTAAAATCTTTCATAGCAGTGAAAGTTAAGTGAAGCAAGCGAAGCTCCACGTACACGTATAAAAACTAAAACTGTTGACCATTTTTTGATGTGTAATAACCGTCTCATTTGCCCGGTCTAGACGTAAACACAGGCTATAGTATCTGTCAGATCGGTTAACTCAACAAACACCCTGTATTGTGTCTGCAAAGAAACAAACGCGAACACAAACAATGGCGGCCGATTCCTGACAATGCTTTCAGGACGGAGATTATGTTTGTATAACTTTCATTCCAGAGTTCGGATACTTTGTTACAATTTAATATCATGAAGACATTTACCTAACCTCAATTTACAAAGGTTTTTGTTTACACGGTATTGTTTTTCACATACCAATAACACCAACCTGCGTTTGTTTGAGTTTAGGTTCCAAAAAGATTTCATGTTTAAGTATTTCCTCAAGGAAACATCGAACAGTATACTCGTCAAATAAAGGTAAATTAATAATTATAAAATCAATTTAAACATGATTCCGTCAAAGTATTTAGTTACTTGGTTTAAAATATATTAGAAAATGGTTATTAAATTATTAGTGAACGTTTCAAAATCTTAATCAACAATGAAATATAAAATACAATTATTTGCAATTTTGCATGATAAATATCATATTGTTAGTGCATTAACTTTATAATTAATACATTTAAATTAAAAACAAAATGTTAGTATTATTATATAGAAACTGATTATTATCTATATTCATATTATAAATACGAAAATTTAACTATGTATCTGTTGCTCTTTCACGGCTCAGCCACTGAACCGAGTTTGATGTGCTTATAGCTAAAGATCCGAGTTCATACATCCTTAAAATTGACTCCTAAAAAACTATAATAGGGGTTGAAAATTTGTGTGAAAATTGTAAGTATTCTGCTCTGACAAAATCGCGGGTAAACAGCTATTTATTAAAAATCTTATTTCTAACGCATCGCGGACTAATTTTGCTTATTCTTTTTTGTTGTGTTAGTTACTGTAAGGGGGTTTTTACATTTAGAACAGAACGTCTGTCAGCTCAGCAAGTAAATAATAAAATAGTAAATAATAGAGTCGTTTTCACTTATAACATTTAACTTAACAGAACATACTATTATGAAGCTTTTTTAACGAGACTTCATACGAAATAGCTTCTTGTGTAAATAACAGAGTATTAAGCAGCACTTAGCACTTACTTGAAACATATCCGTGTCTGGATCCTCCATATATTCCACTATAACAGCCTGGCTCCGGCTAAGTGTATACGATATGGAGTGCTGGCTGGCGTCCAGAATGGCCTTGGTATTTAGTGGTGTCTTCACCACGTAGTGTTTGGAGCGGCGGACCCCATTGGCTTGGGGACGCCGGTACAGTACAAACTTACTGCGGCGTCTCCCCCTCTCGCCCGCTGGGAGGTACCCGTTGTACCTAAAACAAATATCACCAGTATAGTTTGATGTCAAATTGCTTTCTTCAGCGGCAAAGTCATCAGTGAAACATCATCATCATTCAAGCGTAAACACCGGTTCTAGCTCATAGAGGCAGAGGGCTACACATCCGCTTCCTATTATTTCTCCTTGTTTGTATATAGGAGCGATGTAGGTACTCGTTGACATTAAATGAACAAATTACATACATACATATCTTCACGCTAGCTCCCTAGTAATTACGCTAGTAAGTATCGTAGAGTATCGAGTAGCAAATTTCATGATTCTGACAAACCTGTCTGGCTTCTTTCGCATTCTTTACTCTTTTCGTTCAAACACGGTTTCGGAAACTCTTGACGTCACCTCCAGATAATGAACGGCAACCTTGTTCTCCCCGGGTTTCTACATCCATCCACATTCGCATTGTATATCTGCTTTGTCAATGACAAAATTGCTCTAGCATTTTCTGAAGGTGGCACCAAGAATCTCCGAAACCAGCGTATTTGTATGAAAATAATATATATGTGGAGGAAACTAGGAAAGTCTGTAAAGATCGTGTCACTTTGCACTTGATACTCTCTACCTACTCTGCAATAATTCGCGTAAAGATATGTATGTGTATATTCTCACTACACAAAGACAACACAAAATAAATTTTACTTACTACCGACTCAAAAAAGGAGATTATCGATTTATTTATGGATGTTATTATTAATATTTTTTAAGACGTTATTTTGTTTTTTGTAAGTTTATTATTCGTCTATTTGTTGCCCGCGGGGCTAATGCTCCCACAGAATCATTCGGGATGAAAATTATCCTTTGTGTTAATCTAAGTTACACGCGTGTGCCAAATTTCATGATAATCGGTTCAGCAGTTTTTGCGTAAAGGAGTAACAAACAAACATACAAAGTTTCGCATTTATAATATTAGTGGGATAACTCGGCAGTAGTTAAAGAATGTTGATGTTTTTTTCGTAAGGTAGGTCATGATTCAGATGCGGTCCCATACAAATTCTATGATGATCAGATTAAAAGTTTTTAAATCATATTTAATAGAGCATATTTTTTGTGTACCTGTATGGTGTATGATGTATGGTTGTGTATGGTGTGTTAATGATTGCACTTAAATAATTATTTTATGGGATATTGAATTACACATTCAGTCTTTCTGTTAATACGTACATGTAAAAAAAATTTCGAACACAGCAAACTTATAGAAGTCCATGGGTATTATCACATACATCGGGTATATTTTGTATAGCTTATGTGAATTTGCAATACGAAAATTCGTAACAAAATTCCGAATGTATGTGGCGAGCCTTAACATCTGCAACATCTGACAGTACGCGACCGAAACAGCTTTTAAGCTCCTAACCGCAGTTTCATGATTAAATTATCGAACACAATAATAGTTGCTAATGTAGCCGGCGACATGGAGCACTTTAAACTGGTTTTAATTGAATCAAACTACAATAGCCCAACATGTGTGATAAGCTGCCATATTTCTAAACGAATAATTGAAGACCTTCAAAAAAGAGCGTACACGTTTCTTCTGGTCTAAGATCCGAGCCTAAGTCACTCTGCACTCAGCGGATAATAGGATGAAACCTATTTTGTAATAAATTTATTATATCAGAAAATGTATTAAAAAAGGGTTGCCTAAAAAAACCTGGACAGAATATTTTTATTTAAAAAAGTAGTTTTTTTACACATGATATCTATTATACTAAATTTATTATAAAATGTATTAATTTATTCAAGGTTCGGATACTCTCCACCCCCCAAGGGTCCTAGCCTTGTCGTGGCGGGGGGCTGAGTAACTGGAGTCGAGTTGTGAGTAACTGGTGAAACCAATTCGGACCAGGGAGGGCGCTCCTCTGTAACCCTCTTGGTCCAAGAGGGGACACGAGAAACGTACACGGGGTGATGGCCCGCGTGGGGGGGCGGGCTTTCCATCTAACCCGCCCGATCGAAATGGGGTTGCGGCAGGTACAGGGGTGCCTGCCGCCACTGGAACCCCGAAGTGGTGCACGCCGTTTGTGTCTCCGTGCCCCACTTCTGACGATATGCGGCTCCTGTTAAGTGGGGATGCCAGAAGTGGATCGTTTGATCCAGCGCCGCCGGAGCAGTGGAAGTCCCCACAGCCCCAGTACCTGGCGAAGGGGAGGACACCGTGTGGTTTTAGTGAGTAGGAGTCTCACATAACCCGCCACATCCCCTGAAAGTACCCACAACTTGTCCATCCATGATGTAATCCATGATGGATTTCCACACGTAAAAAAAAGGTTCGGATATTCTTTCGGGTTGCGGTCCGTTCAGGTACGGGTGGTACTGAACGGGGTCCCAGTCCGGGTTTGTGCCAACATGAAGTACTTGGGTCTCATCCTGGACGGAAGGTGCACTTTCGGAGCACAATTTACCCGGCTAGCTTTAAAAATATGGACTTTTTCTTTTTCTGGGTTTTTTTTTAAAAAAAATAGCTGTTCAGGTTATATTTTTACTATGAACCTCCATCTGCCCAAAGGCATTAAAAATAAACCAGAGTTATTATATTATATTCGACAGATTTGCTATTGGTGTTTTAGTAATTTTTAACATTTCCTAGGGATTATAGACATTTCCTAATTTTCACATAATACCGGTAACATACAAAGAGCACACTACCAAGTTTCTACAGCAGTATCATAATAAAGTTATCGAAGACAATCAAAACAGTTAATGTAGTCGACGAGATGGAGCACTCGTAGACCGATAGCGTTACCCTTGAATCTCGATTTCATGCAAACTGTACATGGAAGTCGAATTTGTGTCATTTTGACCACCTCGTTGGGTCTCAGTTTGGTAACGCGCCATTACCACCTTTGATGTCTCTAGGCAGCGTGAATTTTACCGTCTGCTTGTTTGCCTTCCATTACCATAAAAAAAATAGAAAATTAAAGTTACTTTGTTTTTATATCATTTGTATAATTATAAATGTCAAATTTGTTTTTTGAAATGTAAAACTCGCATATTTCAATTACAGTTGACTATATTTCATTCAAACTATTCTTTTCAAGTTTTAATTGCGATCTACACCATGGTGCTCTAATTTTAAAAACCGATGACTGGAATTGTCCACAAATGTTTCTGTTTTCGACGCAATTCTCTAAAGAAAACTCCCTAATCTTTTGTACTCCTGTGAAATGTGGGTGCTGGATCGGATATTCGAAAACTAGACAAGTTCCATTGTAAAATGTCTTCGGAATATTCTTAGCAATGGTCAGTTAGGGTGCGGGCTGCGGCACACTGAGGTACTTCGCCGTGCAAATGTTTGTCTCATAGAGGCATACCTTACGAATAGACGATTAAGGCGGTGTGGACAAGTGCTACGTATGTCTTTCAGATTATATTATATTTTCTTTCAGTCTTTTCTGAACTTCCAACTGCAGCGGAAGACGATCAGCTTTTACATTACAAGGATGTTCAGAAGAGACACATAAAGCATTGTGACATTGATTGCTCGAAAAGAAAAAAAAATACCAACAGTCGTCTTTAGTGGAGAAGCTTGGTAAATGAAAAGGTTTTAAGATTTGAAGAACAGAGAAGGCCACAACCTTGATAAAGCTTGGGATGCTCTTAAGGCCAGTCCAGCGACGACCATACATTAAATTACGTTTGTGGTATCCTCACATATGTTAAAAGTTTTCAATCTTGGTTGGCTTTTAAAACCGTCAGAGAGCACACGATAGGACGATTATATATCCATGTATATAATAGGGGCTGATCCTAGTATCTGAAGCAGATATTCATTCTCTTATTTTAAAATTTAGGGGAAGGAAAAACCACTTCTGTTTTGTCTATCTTTAATTAACTTTGAAAAAAACCTGTGTGCGTGTGTGTGTTGTGCTTAAACCTCAAAAACTAATTCCCGCTTTCGAATATCACCAACAAAACACTTTTAAGTTCCAACTGCTGTTCGTAATTGAATCAGCGAGTGGAATTGCAGCGGCTAATGGAGCCGGCGACGGACCACTCTCCGCCGGTGGTTCGAAATTAACGTACACGTGCACAGTACATATATGAAACAGTATGGAAACTGCCTATAAAAATTGAAAACGGAACACTGACACAAACAAATGTATACCATGGCATAAACGATTTTCGCGGTGATGCAGTAGCAAGTGCCGCTTAGGGAGTCATCGATGCTCAGATTTGTGTGGGTCATAGATGTGCCGTTTCGAACGTTTGTATGTAGTTTCCATACTGTCTCACATTTGCACTGTGGTATATGTAAAGCGAGCTGATTTGAAACATTAAATTTTGTTACCCAAGTGATAACACAAAAAAAATATTTAGCCCCCATATATTTTAACTTTTTTTATAAGATTAAGGTACAAACAGACGGCTCTTCTGATGATAAGAGACAAGAGTCATTTATAGTTACAAATCATAGATGTTACTGTTAATAGAAATAGACAGATCCACCGCATCCATTTACATACAAACTTGACACCAAGTCCCTTACGAGATAGGCAGAGACTATCAAATACTTCCTGAGCAGGGAAATACCTACCTTACCTATTCCCATCGCCATAATGACACCGTCTTGTTTCGATAGGGTAAAGTAGCCGGTAGACTTGCACGATTGGCTTAACATCTCGAACGCAGCACTGCACCTATAACATACCTATGCTGTCAATAGACCACGGTTGCCTCCTAGCGTCAGAAGAATTGTATGCTTGTCTGCCGTCTTACCACATAAAAATACCATTTCATGGCCGGATTCAAAGACGAAGTGCAAAAGACTACCTCATTACCATTACCAGTTTACGACCCTTGTACTTATATTCCAGCACAGAATACGGCGACGATGAAATAGTAGAATAGAAATAGAAAGCACCTGGTGAAATAGTCCAATATTCATCAAGCCAGTATGTACAGCAGCAGCGTAATATATACACCAAAGATCAGTAGCGGATATAGAGTAGGGCGCGTTCGGAACACCGCCCTGGGCGAAGCAAACATAGGTGCATAGCACCTATGTTCGCTGCGCCCAGGCGCTAATAACTAAAGCGGGCCCTGATAAAGTTGTTATTAAAGCATACCAGCAAGAAACAGCACAATGTCGCTGAATGGGAATGCGAGCAAGTGCAGCCTTTGTCTGGTGTTGAGCAATGCATCGTAATCGGTGACATAATGTTACCGATGCACAACTGTATTCGGTTTTTTGATGTGATACCGCTAGGATACGCGTATTCAATACGAGATTTTAATTTTATTTCAACCGTTCTGTTTGTATGGACAAAAATCAAAAAGTTATTCTTCCTAGTTTCCTCTATACGAATTAAATCGAACGTGATAAAAAGAATATTATGCTCGATTTTTAGTTTTAAGCTACCTTTCCATAAATTTTTAGCCAATTCAGCCGTTCTTGAGTTATAAATAGTGTCACTAACACAATTTTTTTTATGTGTATAAATTATATAAAAAAGGATACATGGTATTTTTTCTATATAAAACTCAAGGCTCACTCGACGGTAAGAGACAACCGTCTTATTTTTTTATTTTCTTTAATAAACATAAAACAGTTGACAGAATACAATTTTTTTTATGATAATTGAAGGCAAACAAGCAGACGGATTTCCTGGTGGTAAGAAATTCACGCCGCCTAGAGACACCAAAGGTGGTAATGGTGCGTTGCCAACCTGTGGCCGGGATGTTAGGCCTCGAGCAGAAGTAAGTTTATCGGCTACCTTACCCTCCAACCGGAACACGTCAATGGCAAGCATTAGACGTTATGGTGGCAGGAATAGGTAAGGCTGTGGTACCAATCCGGGCGAGCCGCTGCGAAGCTCTACCACCTAGTAACTCAATATTTACTATTATATTATTATTTTTCTCAACAGTAACACAATTTTAACTGCATGGTCCTAATGATTTGAGAATAAAGTGTCTTTGACGTATAGAAATGTCTAATTTTTATGGTTTCCGTTTTTTTTTGTCAATCATCATAGGCCTCTAGAAAAATTTTGATTACCTCGCGATTTTTACAACTTTACTGGACTTTGGCAAGTACGAGTAAGTGCTCAGCCCGAGACATCATTATTTAGATGGACTTTTCCCTTCTACGTCAGTAACAAAGGCTGTCTCCCGGGAGACCGTACCTCGACTTTGTGTTGCGTTCTGGTTACTGGGTTAATTAATTTGTGGTGGATCGACGTTATGAGTTTGTGCTGAGATTGGGAGGGAGAGAGGCATTGGTTGCCGTTATCTGATCGGCAGGATCCGATAAAACAAAGGGCCTCCTAGGGCCTAAAAACAAATTAGAAAAAATAACAGACTGGTCAGTGATCGTAGAAAAGCAGCTCTCATTTGACATAACATGGACCTTATTTCGCTAATTGTCGCTGCACTAGTTGCACCTCTGTCTACATTCACAATGGACTTATTCAACATCCATATTACACAATCTCCATTACGAGAGTGTGGTCATCTAACGACTACCGTTTAAGAAACGACCTCAAAATGAAAGAACCCACCCACCGGAAAATGAATGTTAAAACATTTTTATGAATTATTTTATTGGGATGTAACATTTTATTGTTACATTATATTATGTGCAGAACAAACTCATACATATTAATCTTTTTAAATGTCTAGGTTAACAAACTGGTCTAGCTGGTTAGAATTTTGAAGAAAATAACTGGCATGTTAGACGTAGACCACCGGCTATAGAGATTTACATAAAAAAATAATTAGCTGACAATATAATGCCCGGTTTTAAAAATGTCGTTGACCCTGGTTTAAAATCAACAATGTCATGTTGCTTAAGCATAGCGCCTTCTGTACTCTTTATAAAGTTTTTGTATCAATGGTGCCAATTCATCTTGTTGTTGTAGTTTCTTTCA
>NJDC01006869.1:106746-128376 GCA_002245475.1 Calephelis virginiensis | reverse complement strand
GCACGCACGCACGCACGCACGCACACACGCACACACGCACGCACGCACGCACAGAGTGAGGGACAGACTCGTCAAACTAATAGCACATCTCTTTTTCTGTCGGGGATTAGTGTTTTAACAAAGACGTACATAAAGTTTTTACAGATACATAAATAGACGAATAGGGCGACATCACATCCACCAAATTTGGTAACGTCGCGTTGTCACCCTAAGACTATTATGTTCTATTAACAGGAACATGACATTTGTGAGCACTTAAGTTAAAGCGCCGACCGTCTTTACTAATTACCCTATTAACCGGAATATAACAGAGACGAACGCCGTTACGACGGTAGGTTATAATATAAAAAAATACTTATATACACGACAAGCACAGTGTCCTTAAATAGTAGCGTTAAAAATAAACCAAAAGTCATTGGCACCGTTTAGTTGTCTACCTTAAAGAGTAATAACTTCCTTGTGATAGTAGGTGCATATAACGGTCATGCGGAACAATAAGTGGAAGTCGTTTTCATGGAAATCTCGCAGACTATGAGACAATTATGCGATTGTTAACTAGAACTAGACAATATATAAAATAATATAAATACAAATAAATAAATAGTTATTATCTGGAGAAATTTCTTATTGAGAAAAAAACGGGGACAATTGCAGGGAAAGTGAGAAAAATAACACTTTTTTTCATACAAACTTACTGCCTCGTTGGTCGAGTGGCTCGAGTACACGCCTAACGTCACCGATCAACCGCGAAGCTCGGGTTCGATTCCCGACGAAGGCAAGCATTTGTGTGATGGACATTTAGAAGTCTGCATATCCATGTCCGAGTGTTTATTAAATTTATTCTGGTATCTATTTATGTATTGCTTTGTATTAGAATCGTTGACTTACACCCAAAACGCAAGCATACAATTTGCTTACTTTGAGGTTAGATTTAATTTGCATAACTTGGCCAGGCATATTAAAAAAAATATAATAACATCTTAAAAAAATGTGTTTTTTAAATTGTGTTAGTAGCTATCGCAATTTTAAGTGATACGAAGTTCGACGGATCGGCTAGTATAATATTTGCTAGTATTATTATTAGTTAAGTATATACTTATTGCTATAAAAATATAATAATAGCTTATATTGTCTATTGTAATATACAAAACTAGCTAGTTTCCAGCGACTTCAGCGTACAATATTTACGATTTTCATACAAATTTTCAGCACCCCTATAGCCCTTTGATAGTTGATTTTTGAAAAAAAAATAGCCTCTGTTTGAACAAGAATCTTTAACATAGTCTAAGCATATCAATTTCATTAAAATCGGCCTAGCGGTTTTATCATGAAATACCAGACAGACTTCCGCATTTATTTATAATTTGTCCAATGTCATAAATCAAAGATACATGCCAATTATATAATAAAAACTTACTATTTAATAAATTTAAAAATTGTATTAAATTTAAGTTTTCACTTAGATAAAGGTTATTAAAAAAATTCAAAGTATTTGGAAGTCAAAAATGCTTGGGATTAATTGCTCTTCATACTTATCTCTACATATTATATACCTAACGTAATATATTATTGTACATTTGACTCATAAGTAAAACCCAAGCCCCTTGAGTTTCTTTCACCGGATCTGGTGAATGAGCGGCCGCGTTCCGATCCGGTGGTAGTTTTTAGATTTATATGAGTTTCTTTTACCGGATCTGGTGAATGAGCGGCCGCGTTCCGATCCGGTGATAGTTTTTAGATTTATATAGACGCGTCAAAAAAACTTTTGTCAGAGCAATGTTAAATTAATATATCATTATCATTATTCTTATATTAAACTTGGCAACAACAAAACACGAGAGGGTTCATTACATAATTAATGAATACGAGGAAAATACATAAATAAATACCTACATTACATCTTATCACTTGTTTTGTTAAAATAACACAAAATATTCCCAATACCCAAGTTTATTCAACACTTAAAACGGGAATGTCCTTAGAAAACAATGAGCAAGTCTGTAAAAACCAGAAATCATTAACAAAAAACCGAATTATCTAGAGATTTACTCCACTATATGCACACTTTTAAAAGTAACAGTTTTACTTTTAAACAGCACTTTAACTATGTTATATAAATATTGAGTAAATTTACAAATTCTTTAAGTGTGGTATTTACAAATGACACTTGCACTTTTTCACAAAATTTTAGAATCTAAAAATTTTAAAAGTAGGTACCTACATGTGTTTTTTCAATTCCTGTATGTAGATAATATATATATTTCCCCGTGTTGGTCCGGGCTCCTTTGCAGAATTTAGCATCTGCCTTTCTTGCCAGGCAGCTTGTAAAAGGCGAGCATAGGCTTATCATCACTAACACCGTGACATCTGACTAGGTGGTAGAGTTTCGCAGTGACTCGCCCGGATTGGCCTTACCTATTCCTGCCGCCATAACGTCATGACGTGTTCCGGTCCGGAGTGTAAGGTAGCCGGTAAACTTACTTTTGCTCGAGGCCTAACATCCCGGCCTCAGGTTGGCAACGCAAAATCACCATTTTTGGTATCTCTAGGCGGCCTGAATTTATTACCATCAGGAAATCCGTCTGCTTGTTTGCCTTCCTATAACATAAATATATATTTATAGTACTTCAGATTTTACTTTAGTGTTAGAGTGCTGTGCAGCAACTAGTCCGGATTGGGATCCGCTACCTAATTTATTATTATAACGACTCCATCACGTTCCGGTCCGGGAGGTAGGGTAGCCGGCAAACTTGCACAATAGGTCTGACGTCCCGGACAGAAGACAGCGACGCACCTTTGACATCTTTTTTCTCTGTATTGGTCCAAGTATTCTTTCTATTTGCCAGGCAGCTAGTGAGAGACGAGAGTAGGTTAAGGCCCCACACTTAGTCAACCAGAAGAGCCAATCGCAGCACTCCCCCGTTCCGTGATTACTATGGAATATTGCGCTCTAAAGTACATATCTTAAGTGACAAATCACTATTTTTGAGACTATAAAACTACTCGTAATTTGAAAAAAAAAAAATTGAAACGATTATCTTTTAGGTATAATACTTATCTATGTTTATGATAATTCTGGTGTCGTTATTTTTATAATTAAAGTAGACAGATGGGTTTTGCTTTCAAAAAAGGGTTAACATTTTGATTTTTTTCTATCGAGCAAAGTGAAATGAATCGTGTTTTGGAAACACTAGTCTTATAAAGCATATTAATGTTAATCTTGTGTATTTTTGTCACCAAGATCCATGATTGCTTTGTATGAAAAAAAAACATTACGTTGCCGACGTATTTTAGCATACATGGACCCTTAAGTAGGTCATTGCCAACAAGAACACTGGTGGTAGAGTGATCTGCGGCAACTCACTTGGGAGGGGGTCCAACGCGTTAGCTATTCCTGCTGCCATAATGACTCTGTCATGTTCCGGTCCCGAGGGTGGGTTGCGACGCACCTATAACATCTATGGTGTCTATAGGCCACGATTGACTCTTGTCATTAGAATAGCCGTGTTTGATATGGCACACAAAACAAACATACACTAGTAAATTTTCTAGGCAAATTATACCAATTGATCTAAACACTAATTACAATAAACAATTAACATGCTTGTGTATTCGTACTGGTCAATCACACCAATATATACAAATATAGAAATATAAATCAAAGTAAATTTTATACTAACACAGACCCAGAATAGACGTCTACGTTCATCAAACAAATGTCTGCGTGTCAGGAATTCTACTCGAACCTCATAGATAGTTGGTGATGTTATGCGTGTACGCTAACCTCTCGACCACCGAGGCTATCTTTACTATTATATTTATAAGCATATGACGGTACGCCGCAGTCTTAACACAGGATAAAAACTAGATACATTTTGATAAAACATTGGAAAACAACGTAACTTCAGAACATTGTAGCTATCGGTAGCAATTTCAAAACCAGTCACATAGTTCAAGAGTTTATAGATTAAAAACAAGAAATATTTACCCACATATAATCAAGATCAGATCAATCGGATATTATCCGAGGGTGGTGTCAAGAGTCTCCGAAACCGGCGTGTTTGTATGAAAAGGGTTATGAATGTGAGGGAAGCAAGACAGGTTTGTCAGGATCGTGAGGTCTGGCACTCGATACTCTCTGCCTACCCCGTAAGGGACTTGGCGTGAAGATATGTATGTATGTATGTATAATATTATGAAGACTGCTTAGAAATCATTCTTCATACTATAGAGAATAAACATGATAGAAGTTTCATTAAAATTACTTTAGCAAAAGTGAAATGTAGGCAAAGTCGCTTTTACCCATTAGTCAATTATAAACTTAGTAGTGCGGAAAGAGAAAACCTACAAATTACTGCAAATATAACAAAGACTTTGCTACTGTTGCATGCATAATCAATTTCAAGGGTAAAATAATTGCTAATGACGATAAACGAGGTCTTGCAAATCCCTACATCCCTACCAATATTATAAAAGCGAATGCAAGTTTGTTTGTTACAATTTCACGTGAAAACTACGAAATCAATCATTATGAAACTTTGTACACATATTCTATAAGAAGTAGCTTAGGATGCTTTTATAATTACTTAAATGCGAGCGAAGCCATGAGTAAAAGCTAAGCAAATTTTGGATAAATTTTATTATTCATATCATATTCTAACTTTTTGAACCCATAACCTCCATAGCGGAACACAATAGTGATAAGCACTGTACTATAACGAAATCTCATTTCACTGAAATAATTGCCTTAGATCTCAGAACATGTTAAAGAAGTAAATTTAACGAAGTTGATTTTTACAAGCTTTTGTTGCAATTCTAATTTGTTTCACTTCCAGGTGACCGATTCAGGTGAAATGTTGCATTCACGTGTAAATGCAACATTTCAGCTAAACGACAAAGAACTGATCAGATTGCGAAATCGGAAGGTGGCCAAAAAAACTCCTAAACTGTCAGACGTTATCCTGCCATGTTTGGCCTTATTTATATCTTAAATAGTACTTCTCAAGTCTACTACTGGGGTTATAGGTACCCTTACAAAATATTAGTATACTCTTATAAACAAAAGCCTGTCAATCTTTTTTCGTTAAAAAATTTACATTTCATTTTTTTATTTGGTATTATAGCGAAGCACCTGGTAAGAGATAACCGTGGCCTATACACATCACAGATGTTGTAGCCGCGTCGCTGTCTTGTGGCCGAGGTGTTGGGCCCATTGTGCCAGTCTACCGTCTACCATACCCTCGGAACCGGGACATAACACTGCCATCATGGCGGCAAGATAGGTAAGGCGGTAGATCCCTACCCAGAGACGAATATATTTATTTACTTCGTATTTTGTTTATATGACAACCAATATTCAACATAAAGTGTCGACTAAAACTACTTTACAAGCGCATCCTAGCCCTGCAGAAAATGAGGGTTATAACATTTCACAATTAAATACATGACCATCGATTTGAATCTAGGAACTCACACGATTATGAAATTATTACAAAAAGGCAATCCTGTGTAGCCACTAGCCATAAAAAATACCATTTTTAACTTCAATTATAATATATGCAAGTAATTAATATTTAAACCGTATGAGCATTTAACTTTGCGAAGCGCGAACAATGGTGGTGTAATAAAGAAATAATAAATGCCATTTAGCAAGGTGGAATCAAAAGCCCAGGTTGTGAATGGTGTCAAGATTCCAACCTTGGTCAGAACAAGGATTATGGCTTCATTCAAAGCCTGTGATTCCCATAAGCCAATATTGGTCGAGGCCCTTTACTGCAGATGTTTCCCGCGGCTACTCTCGCATATAAAAGTACATTGTACATTGGGATAATAAATAATTTATGTAGCCTATTTAACCGGTACAGTTGTTATTTATAAGTATAAAAGATGATATAATGATTCTCATATAGGTACCACCGCTATAGCGATGAAAATTAAACAAAACTGGAAATTCACGTGTCCCAGCAGTATATACAGGCACGGGAGTGGCCCCGCCAAGGCGAGAAAAGCTTTTCTCGATGCGTGCCGTCGTTTTTTAGAACACAACGTAATAAGTTTTAATAAGACAAAATAAACGAAATTTTCGGTATTAGACGTCTATAATAAACTTGTTGAACGTATATAGCTTCAATAGTCTAGCTAAAATGATTTAAATATATGTTATTGATTTTTAAAAAGACATCAATTTCGTCACCTAGTCATTGAAAATAATTAAAAATCACAGGGTAATAGGGTAATTTCTGAAAACCTAAAAAGCTGAAATGTTGAAAATAAACAAATATGAGTATTAAAACAACAAAAAAATCTAAAACTTAAGAGTGGTATAGGGTGATTTTATGACAAATATTAACACTAAAAAAACTAACTCATGGCTATCTTACGACCGGAATCTTAAAATTACCCTACCGATTACCCTCCTCTAGCATGGTACACGACAATGGCGAGAATTGACTATGTGGCGACAGGTATGTGTAAAGTATGTGTGATGAGTTTCTTCAGATATTTTTATCACCTAGTAAATTAATATGAAATGGTATAATATTCTCATCAACAACTTAAAAAATGAAATCGTATTAAAACATATCACGTAAAATATTGCGAAGACGAAACCGAAACCACATGGCTCCATTTGAACCAAGTTTCTCACTCTTAATGCTTTAACTATACAACAAACTTCACAACTTTTAACATTTTACTCCTAAGTTAAAAATATAAGGCTCGGCCGTTTCTCTACAGACACATGGACGTCAGTTAAAAATGGTATTTACCGATCACTTTGCTATTTATTACGCAGTTGCACCATAGTTCTCATAGTGACGAAATGGTCAAGAAGCCACATAATATTTTGAGTGAGGTGTAAAGTTTGCGAAGTTATAGCTAGTCGAGTTAGAGCACTTACATTGAGCAACTTGGCTCTACACAACATTTGAACTTTTTCACAATGTAAGTCATACGGCCTCTTCTTGGAAACATTTAAAATCAAAATGTTTTTAACGGAATATCTTTGAACTTAGTAATATTAATATTATAAATGCGAAAGTTCGTGAGTATGTACATATGTATGGACGTTTGTTACTCTTTCACGTTGGAATGGCTGAACGGATTTGTCTGAAATTTGGAACAGAGATAGATTGTGACCTGGATCAACATATAGGCTACTTTTAATCTCGATAAAGGGTACAGCTAGTCTTTGTATACACCGCCTAAACTTGATACTTAGAGTGAAGATATGGATCTATGTGAATTGTTACAGAATTCTATCACTTTATTTTTGATATTATAAGACAGCAGACAAGCAGGCAGCTGTCCTGGTGATAAGAGACAACCGTCGCCTATAGACAATTATTGGTAGTGGTATTTTTTTTCACTATTTTCTTCTAAAAAAAAACTTACATCTAAATTACACAAGTTTCGGCAAACTGTGAAGCAGTTTGTTGGCGATGCGCTCAGATACATACTATTATTATTATTAAATTTTCTTATATTATACTGCTTTGCTTATAATTACAAATTATCTTAGGCCACTGTCTAATTGCTACCTTACCTTACGGTACACGCCAACGGAGTGCGACCTGACGCCGAAAATAGTCAGAAAAGTAAATGTACCGGCTACCTTATCCTCCGAACCGGAACAGGTCAACAGCAAGTGCTGGCGTTATGGCGGCAGGAATAGATATGGCAGTGGTACCAATCCGGGCAAGTCGCTGCTAAACTCTACCACCTATTCACATGTCACGGTGTTAGTATCGGTAAGCCTATGCTCGCCTTTTAAGACCTGCCTGGCAAGAAGGCAGATGCTCTATTCTGCAAATGAGCCCGTACCACCACACATAAATTTTAATTTCTAGGCTATTTGACGATGGGGCCGTCACATCTCAACGTCAATCATCAAACATTTCATTTACATTACCTGCACTTAATTCTATGTAAACTAAAAACTCATTCCAATGGAAAGTTGTGCTAATTTTGAAGAATACACCGATACAAGTCTCGAAACGCGAACAAAGGAAACCGTTAGTATTGAAAAACACAAGGCGCGATGTGCGAGTACATTGTACTGTGTAGATTATACTGGAAGGACGAACGGACGTACGCCGAACTTCTACACATCTCAAACCTCGAACATTTCCCAAACAATCCAAAGAAATATGTTTTGGTGAAGATTTGAGAAAAGAACCTTATACCTTGGAGGAGAACTTTTTAACTGACTTCAGCTGAGGGTGTTTTTTTTATATAATGTTGGAAGGCAAACAAGCAGATGGATTTCCTGATGGTAAGAAATTCACGCCGCCTAGAGACACTAAAGGCGGTGATGGTGCGTTGCCAACCTAAGGCCGGAATGTTAGGCCTAGAGCAAAAGTAAATTTACCGGCTACCTTACCCTCCGAACCGGAACACGTCAACGGCAAGTACTGACGTTATGGCGGCAGGAACAGGTAAGGCCATCAAGGTGGGTACCACCACCCATCAGAGCGAGTGCTGCGAAACTCTACCACCTTGTAAGATGTTACGGTGTTAGTGACGGTAAGCCTATGCTCGCCTATTACGAGCTGCCTGGCAGGAAGGCAGATGGTCTATTCTGCTAAGGAGCTCGGACCAACACGGAGTAAAAAAACAAAACACAAACTCGACTTTGTGGTTTTTTTTATGTTTAACACGATACTGCAAATTATGAATGGATCTTTACACCAATACCCTCAAAAGGTAGGCAGAGACACAACCAGGCCAACCACAACTAGACGAAGACAATAAGTCCTACAATACGATAGATTGCAAGCCTATTTCTAACCGGACAAATATCCAATCCCGAGCAACGTTTTTTTTATTAGAAAATGGGAAACACCTTATTTTCTTTTTGTTGCCCGACCCGGGAATCGAATCCGGGACCTCATGCAGTCAAACCCGACAACTGAACCGCTAGACCATACAGGCGATAAAAATATCTAAATGAGATAATTAAAAAAACACATTTTCTTTTGTTGTCTGACCCGGGATTGAACTCATAAAGTCAAGTCTAACACCGGACCCCTAGACCACTGAGGAAATTATGAACGGATTTTATTTATTTTATAAGGTAGGTCATGTTTTAGAGGTGGTTCCAAATAAATTGTAGGACAATGGTGGTAATTCTGTTGTTCACAAACTAAACTAATTTTAGATGCATTCTATCTTTTTCAAATGAAACAAAAACAAAAGAGACGGAACGTTTTAGACATGTCAGATTAGTCCGAACATGTCAAATAGTGATGTTTTTAACTAACGTTTTCCGAGTGATAGATTACACGTCTGTAGAAATGACGTGTAGTCTATTTTGACAGCACTTAATGTGTTTCGTCTCTTTCAGTCACTTATGTTGGAAGGAGACAGCGATAACATATAATTAGTTTAGTGAGTGCGCAACAAAATTACCACCAATAATTGGTTTACTTATACCTACTAAAATTATAGTATTTTTTTGCAGTTTTACGGCATTTATTCAATTTTCGTTATTTCAATATCTCAATTTGTTCTCCTATGAGTGCGTATGGGTCTGGGCATACCCAGTTATGTATAATATTATTACATACGATAGCATAAATAATAAATATCACATATCAAATAACACGATTCTAACCCTATATTAAACAAATTATATGCTTGTACTATAGGTGTTAGTCAACAATGTTAATACAATCATATTCCTATCTATGAGTGACGTTATTTTTAGCCTCTAGCGTTTATCCTGTCACAAAACCGGAACAGAACAGTACCCGACACTGAAGTTGCTATTGTTTGTCCATGTTAAAACGCTAATCCATGTTAATAGCCTCTGTGGTCTAGCGGTCCGGGTGTTGGACTTGACTGCATGAGGTCCCGGGTTCGAATCCCGGGTCGGCCAACAAAAAGAAAATTGGATTTTTCCGATTTTCTAATTTAAAAAAAAAATGTTGATCGGGATTGGAAATGTGCCCGGTTGGCGATAGGCTTGCCACCTATCACATTGTGGGACTTAGTGTCTTCGGCTAGTCGTGGGTGCCTTGGTTGTACCTCTGCCTACCTCTTCGGGGATATGGGCGTGAAGATACTTTTTTAAAACGATGTACACAGAAGCAGGCGTTTGTGTGGTGACCATAAAAGTCTATGTTTCTTTCTCTGTGTGTATTAAATTTATTATTTATATTTTGTGTATGTCTAAATTTATTTCTGTCGCCTATTTGGTCAACGGGTCCGATTTTGGCGTTAACTGCATAGATCACAGGTCCAAAGCCTGGGTCGGACAACTCAAAATGTGTTTGTTTTCCATAAGTGCACATTGGGATTCCATAAGTGGTGCCTGGTTGGAGATAGGTATGAAACCACATTGTGGATCTAATCTCCGGCTAATGATGAGTAACATTTATTTATTAGCTGTTCACCAACGATTTTGTTTTGTCGCGTAGAATGAACCTTCATCCTTCATAGGGGTTGAAAAAAAAGTTGCCTAATTTTGCAATCGGGTCCATAGATATTATATGCATGCAAACGGTTCGGCGAACAGCAACAGACAGACAGACTTTCGCAATTATAATATTAGTATGGATCTAGTAACTATTTGATAAAATAGTAACTAGATCCGTACTAATATTATAATACCTTACCTTACCTTCGTTGTTTAGCAACGTATAGGATACTTTTTATCCTTATAGTTGTAGTGATCCCTGTGGGAGAAACAAATAGTAGAGGAGACCGTGGGAGATCGACCTTCACCGATCTGATAACCAGATGAGACATATTTTTTATCGAATATAATTTACAAACAAATATGCCTATAACTACTTGCCTATCTGAAAGTGCTCATGGCTATTTTTAATTAAATTAACTTTAATCGATTTTTTTTCGTCACTTTCATTATTTTGATAACGAAATGAATTTTATGTCACTATTAGTTTTTAACACACAGAATATGCCTCAGTAGGCTTGCCTACTCATTTTTGTGTATAGCTACCTGGCAAACCAATGTGAACAGGTAAGTCAATATAGGGGACCCCATCGTTCTGCTAACTTATCGAAAGTTATATCAAATTTTAGAGTATTTTATTACAAAATCAGTCATATAGACTTGCCTGCAAAAACTCATACTTAGAGCATAGATAATTTCATTAAAATAGCCATGAGCACTTTCAGATAGGCAAGTAATCATACGCATATTTGTTTATAAATTATATTTAATAAAAAATATGTCTCAGCTGGTTATCAGATCGGTGAAGGTCGATCTCCCACCGGCTCTTAGACTAAAATTATTTTAAGAAGCGAACGAAACCGCGGCGAGAACCTACTGCACCTATATTAGGCGAGTATGAAACATAAACAAACAGATAGATGAATACTAATGAGAAGCGATGCGCATGCGATCATCATTATAATTGCAACCTTGTCCTGACCACTGACATCAGCATCGCGGATCAATGGTCCGTGGAAAAACTAATACGCAAATTAAACTTGATCTTGCTCACCTACGGTCAAGCAAGAGAAAGGTCATGTGATATTGACATTGGCGTACTGTTAGCTACAAAAATTATAGTTTAAGACCCCATACTTAGTCAGCCAGAGGAGCCAATCAGCGCACTCCCCCGTTTTATGATTACTATGAAATATTGCGCTCTAAAGTAAATGTCTTAAGCGCCAAATCACTATTTTTGATACTAGAAAAGTAATTTGAAAAAATATATAAAAACTGAAACAGTTATCTTTTAGGTATAATACTTATATATGTTTATGTTAAATCTGGTGTCGATATTTTCATAATTGAATTAGACAGTTGGGTTTGGCTTTCAAAAAAGGGTTAACTTTTTGATTTTTTTCTATCGAGCCAAGTGAAATGAATCGTGTTTTGGAAACACTAGTCTTATAAAGCATATTAATGTTAATCTTGTGTATTTTTGTTGCCAAGATCCATAATTGCTTTGTATGAAAAAAACAGTATATTGCTGACGTATTTTAGTATACATGGCCCCTTAAGCGAGGTATGCAAAAACCCGACTCCGATTATTTTATTATCACGTCGCTATTTGATAATTACTTTTTCGAAAGATGGAAACGATTCCGAGGTGGTCCCACATAAATTTTATCCACATTCCAATACTAGTTTTGAGTTACCTATCCTATTATCCTAATAATACTATAAGTGAGAAAGTTTGTGAGTATGTATGTATGTATAGAAGTTTAATACTCTTTTTCGCTCGAATGGCTGAACGGATGTCTGAAATTTGGAACACGGTATTTGGAATAGGGTACTTTGATCCCGATGGCACAAGTGGTTTCTGTAAAAACGCGGGCGAAACCGCAGGCAACATCTAGTAGTTAATGATGTATACGTTTTCGTCAAGAAAGACAAATATGTACCTATGCGTTTTTAAATATACTCAGATGTTGATATAATTTGGGACCACATCGAAATCATGACCTATCTTTCTAAAAAAGAACCAATCTAATTGGCATAAATCTAGTAATCGCGTGTCAATCATACAAAAAAACCACAGTTGAATTGAGAACCTCACCTATTTTGGACTCGGTTAAAAATAATGACCCCGTTTGGATCATTTGTAAAAATATTACATGTAGAAACTTTGTGTCACGGCGTTTGTGTTCGCATTCCTTTGAAATGGCTTAATTGATATTTGTACCATATTTGGTAGGTAAGATAACGATATGATGTTTTCCAGGTAAGTAGATATACTTCATATCATTAGTTGACATGACATGTGAGAACAATGGCTAGCATGTCGCCGATAAGGATAAGGTAGCCGGTAAACTTACTTTTGTTCAAGATCTAAAATCCCGGCCTCCATCATCAAGAAATAAGTCTGCTTGATGCCTTCCAATATCATAAATAAAAAAAGGGTCGCTTGACGTCTTATATGAAATCTCGTGCCTGCGTCTGCGGTCGCATTTGTCCTAATAACTTCACCGTGTTTCATTTTTTTATGTAATATTTAAATTGTATCTTCACGCCCGTATACCTGACGATATAGACAGAGGCACAATCAGGTCACCAACGAATAGCCGAAGACACTGTTCCACAATGTCATAGGTGGCAAGCCTATCGCCAACCAAGCATATAACCAATCCCGAGCAACGTTATTTTATTAGACAATTTACTCTATGAATGGAATGCATCTTTTAGTATATATTACCGGGCTAAGAAATATATATTTAGCACCATCAGGAAATCCGTCTGTTTGCCTATAACACAAAATAAGCCAAACCACCACACGTGACACTAGCATCCTTATTTAGGCACAGGAAGTGTGCCAGACCGTATATGGGGGATAGGGGCAGGCACGTGCTGTTTGCCTACTCACCCATTTCCCCACCCACATAACTTGCGTATATGGAAAACGAGTTTTTGGTAAGCAGTTAAGAATGTGAATGGCCTCATTAGTAAGCACTAACAAAGTATCGAACTCCACACCGAATTAATTCAACGTTTAAAACAGTTTCTTGAGGCGGCAGTTAATTTTTTGTGATTGTGACGTCAGTAATTGTTATTGTCGTGTTTCGATTTGAAGGTCAAGACAGACACAAGATGTATATGTACGCAAGAAGATTTTTTTACCCAGGTTCATACTGATTACGTAGCTGCAGCTCTAAAACTACTTTATATTTTGTTTCTCATCCTTCATCAAGAATTTCTAACCATATGTTTACTTTCCTTAGGTGTACGTTAAAAAAGTAAGTGTTGTTACTGGCTTTCTACTGCAACGCTTAATAATTTTTATTCCTTCTTCATAATACGCCATTTTTGTACCACACAACATTCCTTTTTTTAACCAACGACAGAAAAACAAGGATGTTATAAATTTCAACTGTCGGTGAGTGAGTGTATGTCTGTGACATCATAATTTGTTCTTTTCCTAGTCGAGAACGGGTTTTTTAACGACAGCAATGAATACCAGCCACGGCGTTCATCCAGAAAACCTATGAGAAAACGGGTTTAAACTTCCGTGTAATATCGACATACGTAGGTAAAAGTTGCACTCACCCGAGTATAACGAGTTCGCCATATTTAACGAGAGGCTTCGGCTTTTGTTCCGAACCACTCTCGCCAGCTTCCTCCAGTATGGGAGAATCCGCACTGTCCGCAGCACTGCAACAATATAAACATAACATATAAATCTCTGGGTCATTCCACTTTCCAAACTCGTCATTAATGATATTGGATTTTGTTTCCTCAAGGAGCAGTCTTAAGCTGCGTGGACTTAGCCCGCAACATCCGGTGAAGTTGTTAATACCGCAAGGTTAGTCATTGAAAAAAAAGAGGGCCCAGTAACAACTACCCATTTCTTCGTAAAGTCTGACTAACTTGCAGGTAGGAATAATCTGCTTACACAAAAATATACTAGCACTGTGACGATGATTTATTGTGACGATCTTAACAAGCTGTTGCGTGTGAACCTCTAACCTATTTCTATACTAAAGTTCATCGAAGTAGTTTCAGCCGTTTTAATGTGAAAACAAAACAAACATAAAATTTACTGCGTAACATTTCATCACCAGTGGGAAATTACTGCAAAGCACTTCATCACCAGTGGGATATTACTGCAAAGCACTTCATCACCAGTGGGATATTACTGCAAAGCACTTCTTCACCTGTGGTCTAGTGTGTAGTTACCCATTTAAACCTATGTTCGCCTCCTACGAGTTATCAGATAGAGATGGAAGGTCTATGCTCCACAGGGGACCCGGAAAGCGGGTGAAAGAAAGTATCTCAACACCGTATCCCGAAAGAGATTGGCAGAGGCAGAACAACCAAGTCGCCTACGATTAGCTAAAGGCTTAGTCCCACAAAGTGGTAGCAAACCCATCACCTACCCGGTATCTACTATGTTTATTAGCACCTATGTTGGTAAACATAGTGTCAGTGGTCACATAGCCGTAAACGCGTCACAATATAACCTTAACTTATAAAAATGTAAGCGTAATAAAAAACTAACAGTTTCCTAAAACAACCATTCATATAGTATCAACGACCTCAGAAGCGTGGGCTTCTATCTTTCGTTGATTGTCGGGCAACTGTTTTGGTTACTTTTGTTACATAACCGGTGCATCGTTGACAACCGGTTCAGGCGGCGGTTATATTCTTGACCCTCGCGTCACGGACCAGTTCCAACATCTTAATCTTGACCCGCGACGTCGGTTGCGTCACAAAACGGAAGTGGTGGGTGTATGGGCGGATAAAAACTACATGAACAGACCAAGTATGCTATTGTGGGTGTTATTGTTTTCTCAAATGATCTGAATTAGTTTTAATTCAAAGATTCTTACTGTCGCACTCAGAAACTTAAATTATTTTTTAATCAGTAATTTATTCGACATTTTATATAAAAAATTGACTTAAGTGATTTAATGAGAGATTGAAATATGTAAATTAACGTTTCTGAGTGCAGTCGTTTACACGCTTACTGAAGTAAATTGGTGTAAAAACCTTTGAAAAACCTTATTATGTTTTTAAACTTAATCGAAGTAAAACTGCAAAAAAATCCTTTTGCAGTTTTTTGATCAGGGTACGCAAAAAAAAATTCGTCATTAAATATGTATCTCCAAAACCTTGCAAATGCATATGGCACCACCACCTTCGAATCATGACCTACATTTCAAATAATTAAGCGCAATAAAACTGCAAAAACTGTCGCTATTAAGTAGATCATTCTTTTTTCATAATAGCAAATGATTCCAATATTTCCCACATTTTTTTTGCCTATAACCCGAGAACTGCTTGTGGGATCAGTTCTCGGGTTATAGGCAAAAAAAAATATTCATAAACTTAATTATGAATATTTTTTTGCCTATAACCCGAGAACTGCATTTTCGTACTCACTCACTTTTTCGTATTAAAACACTGGTACTCATCCACTATACACTTTATTAAACACTTTAGGCTACTCTTCTTTCACTTTACGCTTCTTTCTTTAGTTTCAAAGCCCTGATGATGAAGTGTGTATACAATGGAATTCCACTAAGTGCCGACGATAGCAAGTATAGATTCTAAGCATAACTCAAAAACCTCTGGTCGGATCATGATAAACTTTCAAAAAGAGCCATCAAATTCTAACAATTATAGGTCGAGATATCACGTAACAAACATACAGATGAATTAATATTTTATTTTTTGAAGCCGGACAAAAAAGTTTCTTCGTCAATTGTAATTTAGGCACAATTTTCCAAAGGGATTATCAACTTTCTTGTGATCCTGGAGTTCTTTAAACTACAGCCCAACTACTTTGCTACTTAGTAGCCCAAAAGATGCCATCATTGCTGTTAGACGATTTTTGCAACGACAAGGCCAAATCAGTACCACCGCCTTAACTATGTTACCACTATAAGGTCAATGCACGCTACTATCGTCTTCCGGTCTGGAGAGGAGGCTAGTTGATAAACTTAGTCAAATCAAGCCTTCGGTTGGCAACGCACCATTACCACCTTTGGTAACTAAATCTCACAATTGATATGTGTGGCAAGCCTAGCGCCAACCGGGCACATAACCAATCCCAGGCAACGTCGTTTTTGTTACAAAAACAAAAAAAACATATTTTCTTTTTGTAACCCAGGACTTCATAAAGTTAAGTACAACACCGGATCGCTAGACCAACGAAGCGACTTATTAATTAACGTGAAATGTTACTACGATGGAAATTTAATAAATTAGTTGAAACTTGAAAGTGATTTCGTTTTACGCTTTAACAGATATTTTCAGGGCAATGATGTAACCAGGCCAGTGCCATATTATGTAGAACGGTACCAGCGGTTCCCAAATATAGACCATACCTCCATTTTAAATTGACGGTGCCCATGGTTCCCCTTTTAAATTCCAAAAGGGCACAGAAATGATAAAATGTGAATGTATTTTTGACCGCCAAGTTGGTCGACGGATCAGCGTAGATGCCTAACTCCACCGACCAACATCGAGGGTTAAGTACGATCCCGACGGGGGCAGGTTTGTGAAAAATTTGTTTGTGAAAAATGAAAATTTAGATGTCTGCATTTCTGGGTTTAGAAGTTTATTAAATTTACTCTGCTTTTTATTTAAGTATTTCTGATTATTAGTATTATTAACACTCATAACACAAGCGCATAATTTGCTTATTATAAGGTTAGATTTCATTTGTGTACAACTAAACAGGAATGTTTATTTATAGAGTTTTGTTAATAAATAATGTTGTCCAAAAAAAACAATGACAAACTAATATGCAAAAAAAATCCCCGTGTTAATCATATGCTTCGTAAAAAAATATAATTTTAAGAGACGTGCAAAAGCTGGTATGTCACAAGCACCGAGATAAAAACTAAGTGGTAGATTTTCGGGACGACGCACCCGGGCGTACTAGCGCTTAGATATTTTTGTTGGCATAATATCAATACTCACTACTGTTGTGATTCTGTATATATAGTAGAATCTATAATCTAATCTTATAAAAAAAAAAATGAAAAGCAATTATGACGACTTCCGGAAAGGAGAAAATTTAAAACTGTATTTAAAATCTCAAACTCGTATCTTCAATCGATTGATTTTTAATTTTTAAATCGTAATATTAACAAAAATGTAAGTCAGGTGTAATATAAATAAGGTGTAAATACCATTAAATTTAAGAATTGGAAAAATAAGTAGTTTAAATTTCGAGTTCGGAATCAATTGTTCTCAGGTCTAGAAAACAGTTTTAAGTGCAGAAAGATATTTTCAATTCAAAGATTGATAAAAAAATATTGAAAGAAGAAAATGACGGTACTAGGTTTGAGCATTTGACGTATGCAAATAGCAATATCTTTCGTAACCTCTGCGAATGACATTGCTCCCGGCAGTATCGACGACGAGGATATATTATATCTTATGTAACTATAAAATAAGCTGTGATATAATAAAATATATAATTGTATTTAACCATTACTGATAAAGTTCACCTATAGTTTTGATAAACATTAAAACAACACGATTAATATTTAATTACATTGCGTGTTTCGTTAACCGACTCTATTTTTTTTTATTTGTTACACGATTACCTGTCCAGTAACCAACTGATTTTCATAGTGCTTTAGAAAGATAATTCATGTTTCCGAGGTGGTTCAATATTAGTTATGTCACGATCCAATGACGAGGCCATCAAGGTCGTTAAAAATGTAAATAAAAATTTATAAAAGCAAAATTATATAAGAAAGACTAATACAAGGTCTCAGAGTATTTGGAAGACGAACATGCTTGCGGATAGTTTCAATTTCCCACAACAATTTGTAATGTGATTTGTTGTACTTTGTTACCTTTTATGTAAGTTAAAATAAAGTGTATTTTTTATCTAGTTTATATTGTAACTATTACTATTGAAAAACGACAAGTCCACCGACTTTTTTCGCCGGATCTTATCAGCGTGAGGCCGCGATTCAGATCCGGTGGTAGTTTATAAAAATGTCGACGCGAACAAGTACCACTTTTATGTTTCATGAATAAAGGTTTTTCTGATTCTGAAAAGATAAGTGAAAAAATTATGCATTACCAATTAATGTAACTCAAAAATTAATAGTAGGAGGTTGATGAAATGTATGTGGGACCATTTCGGAATCATTTGCTATTTTTCGAAAAAATAATAATCAAATCGCGACGTAGTGGAACCCAATGAAATATTTCAAGTCGGTTTTTGCCGATTTAGGTAAACTGCGGAGTAAAACACCGCAACACCGCCTTTGGATTAGTAGTGTTGAATTACTTATGCTGCCACCACAGTATTAATGCTCTCCATCATCGTGTGTGTTTTACGTGCTGCAGGGTACCCGGTAGGGGCCATGAAGTACCAGGCGACGAATAGGGCTACGGTATCCTCTGCCTGTCGTAAGAGGCGACTAAAAGGGGGTTGGGGCCTTGAGTTAACTGATCGTGGTATCAGTTGGCTTAAAAAGCAGCCCCGGACGTGAGGCAGCATAGCATAGTATAACCCCATGCTGCTGTCGTCAAAGTGATGGCATCAGAAGATGGAGGCTTCTGAGCGGATGAGCCTGCTGGCTGGTGTAAGGGCGACAGCGGGTGCGTTCTTCGGAGATCCCGTATTCACCCGATACGCAAAGAGGATGGTCACCGAGTGGTTTTAGCCGGTAGGAGTCCGGCGTAACCCGCAACTTCCCCTGAAAGCGGCGGGTATCCATGAGGATTTCCACTCGTTACACAAAAAAGGGTACCCGGTAGACTTAAACACGTGGTCTTAGGTCCTGGCCATAAGAAAACAAACCCCCAGTAATATCTATGGCTTCCATAGGCGATGGCTGTCTTTTACCGTGAGGACAGCAGACCGCTTGTTCACTATTTAATGACACACAGGTAGTATAAAACAAAGTCGGTTTCCGCTGTTTAACCCTATGTATTCTTAGATCTTTAAAATTGTACAACGGATTTTGATGAGTTTTTTTTATTAGAGAAGTGTGATTCAAGGAGGTTTATATGTATTATAACATACAAGTTTGTCAACCCGAGCGTACCTGGGACGTGTTTCTTCTGTAATATAAAAAGTCTATAGAGCGGGATGCAAGCAAACGAAGGCTTCGATATAAGAATTCTATCGAAGTGAAATGAGGGAAAAATTACATTCTACCTTTGACGAGTGCAAATAGCAATTTCGCAACCTCTGCGAATGACATCTCTCCCGGCAGTATCGACGGCTAGGAATACTCGTATATACCTTATGTAAGTACTAAGTACAAAATAAGTTGTCAGAATAAAACATTAAAGAGCAAGATATTACTACACTCGAAACCCCTTATTATTGAGATACTGATTTGGCTATGTCATTATTAAGTTTACTATTTTTATATACAAAAAATATACGATTATCTCTATCCGGTTCGCAACGAAAGATTGACAAAGAAACACATTCGCATTTATAATATCAGTATGAAGTATGGATTAGACCATTTTATAATTTACTGTTAAGTGATGAAAACATAATAGTAATAATTTATATCATCAAATTTCCACTAGCAGGACATTCCGGAATTTTATACAACGTATCACATTGCTCATATTTTTAAAGGAAGAAATACTTGTACGTATTTAAGTATCACTTGTAATTTAATATTATATAAAGAGTAGTTTCGCTTTTTACAGCACCATCAACCATGCCCTAAGTACTAACCCAAACTAACTTTTAAACTACAAGTCGTAATTTTAAACTTCGGCCAAACGAGACCAATAAAAATTGGTGGTGATTCTGGTGTTCATGAACTAAATTTAGACGCATGCTTCCTTTTTCAAATGAAACAAAAACAAAAGAGATGGAACATTTTAGACATGTCAAATTAGGCCAGACATGTCAAATTGTTATGTTTTAAACCAACGTTTTCCGAGTAATATATTAAACGCCTGTAGAAACTAATATACATCACTAAGGATATTTTGTCTCTTTCTATTACTTTTGTTGAAAGAAGATAGCGACAACTTAAAATGGGTTTAGTGAGTGCGCAACAAAATTACTACCGCTGTTGAATCACTCACTCTTATTATTTAAAAAAATATAGCAAACAATAAAAGTTTTCTCCCGCAAAACCTTGCATGTTTGAGTGATTTATAGATCGTGATCACGATAAGTTATCAGCAGCGGTGTGTCAACCTCGGGCACCGGTCTAACTGGGTCACTCAAGCCCATAATACAACATTGTTCACTTATCTACATGTTTACAACTTACTCTTTGTCAAGTCCATGTAGACTGATATCTGAGAGACAATAATACCCGATAAGTAATGTGTTTTATGGTATTTTTTTCTTTTAGGACAAACTAAGTCCCGCACGCGTTAGTACTTAACGCACTATGCCCTGCTCTAATTCGTTAAAAAAACCATGACATGTGCTGTCACGTCTGAAAACAGTATTACAATATTGCTCTAAAACGCTATGCGCACGCATCACGACTTTATTTTGCGTTAAATAAAGTCCGCTTTTTGCATTGATGAAAGCCATACATGCCCCAACTGTGGCCCGAGTCCACGCGCCAGTATTTATTTTAATTATTGTTCTAATTAGTTTCGGTATGAATCTCAGCAAGATCCTTCTTTATCTCCTGTCATCCAAAATGGCGGACCGTTTCCCACATATGATTGAAGTATTGTTAGATTCGTGTTTCTAATTGACATTAAAAATAATTAAACAATATGGCGGGTATGTAATACAATTGTTACAATGAATTTTGTCTATTATTTTAACAATGCAATATCGGTATATAATTAAATGTCTTATCTTGAGATATTATTCTAAAATAATATATCAGTCGGTAGATATTATTGTTACGTTTGGGACTTTTTTAATAATGCGCTTGTTTATTGCAATTACGGCAAAAATGCTTTAATTAAAGCACTCGCCATCTTATTAATAAACATAATCGTAATCAATCGAACATAATTATTGTAATCAAGAGCATGATAAAGGTTAAACCTTAGAGTATTTTACTGCGTGTTTATGAATTAAACTATCAAGATGTACCTACTGTAATGTAACAGTAATACAATTTTAGGTTCTCAATACGTATACGTACGTTTTTTAAAAGCTTAAACTTTAAGACGACTGATAGGCTAATTTGAATCCAATCAGAAAATCAATTCAAAAAAAAAAGTATCTTCACGCCCATATCCCCGAAGAGGTAGGC
>NJDC01006869.1:87946-104429 GCA_002245475.1 Calephelis virginiensis | reverse complement strand
GCGGTGCGTTAAGTGTCTAGAAGCTAAAATAGCAATTTCAGTCACTTGATCATAGCCGAACTCATCACATATTAATAATATATATGCCTAATGTGTCTCCGATGACAGAAGTATGTCAATCAGACAGATTGCTGTAATAGACAATTAACACATATGACTTGTATCTTGAAAATTTCTGAACCTCCTACTCCCGTAGGTCTTGTTCAAATCATCAGAAAATTCAAACATGAACTTATTGGCATACAATAACCCCGTCGTACTTTAATCTGACACGCTCGAGTATATTTTCAAGCCAAAAAAAATTAGACATACAACCCTACATGCGCGTCTCTATGTAGAGATTTGATTCATAATGAAGGTGTTCAACAATGGTAAAGGGTATCTCCCATACCTTAATCTGACGTGCCTGAGTTAGTCCAAAAATCCCCTCTTGGGCTCCCCTACTAAAAACCTTGCATGTTTGTGTGATTTATAGATCGTGGTCACTATAAGTTATCAGCAGCGGTGTGTCAACCTCGGGCACCGGTCTAACTGGGTCACTCAAGCCCATAATACAACATTGTTCACTTATCTACATGTTTACAACTTACTCTTTGTCGAGTCCATGTAGACTGATATCTGAGAGACAATAATACCCGATAAGTAATGTGTTTTATGGTATTTTTTTCTTTTAGGACAAAGTAAGTCCCGCACGCTTTAGTACTTAACGCACTATGCCCTGCTCTAATTCGTTAAAAAAACCATGACATGTGCTGTCATGTCTTAAAACAGTATTACAATATTGCTCTAAAACGCTATGCGCACGCATCACGACTTTATTTTGCGTTAAATGAAGTCGGCTTTTTGCGTTGATGAAAGCCGTGTATACATGCCCCAACTGTGGCCCGAGTAAAATATTGATTGGCTTTGGATTTTGAAATTGGATTGGCCGAAAGTATTGATTCTAATTATTGCTCTAATTAGTTTCGGTATGAATCTCAGCAAGATCCTTCTTTATATCCTGTCCTCCAAAATGGCGGACCGTTTCCCACATATGATTGAAGTATTGTTAGATTCGTATTTCTAATTGACATTAAAAATAATTAAACAATATAGCGGGTATGTAATACAATTGTTACAATGAATTTTGTCTATTATTTTAACAATGCAATATCGATATTTAATTAAACGTCTTATCTTGAGATATTATTCTAAAATAATATATCAGTCGGTAGATATTATTGTTACGTTTGGGACTTTTTTAATAATGCGCTTGTTTATTGCAATTACGGTTTTTTTTAATCTTATGTTTTAGAGGGGTTTTGTTCAAAGACATGTCAACCCCATCGTACCCGATCACACTTTTGTCCCTCATATTACAAAAAAAAAAATAATGTAAAAATATAAAAATTAAATACTTAATAATAATTATACCATACCTAAATTTTGTCAACTAGCTAACCAATGTCGTTAGCTAGTTGACAATTTTTTTTTTGCCAATTCTGTGTTTATCAATTACGGTAAAAATGCTTTAATTAAAGCACTCACCATCTTATTAATAAACATAATCGTAATCAATCGTACATAATTGTAATCAAGATTATGATAAAGGTTAAACCTTAGAGTATTTTACTGCGTGTTTATGAATAAAACTATCAAGATGTACCGACCTACTGTAATGTAACAGTAATACGATTTTAGGTTCTCAATACGTATACGTACGTTTTTTAAAAGCTTAAACTTTAAGACGACTGATAGGCTAATTTGAATCCAATCAGAAAATCAATTAAAAAAAAAGTATCTTCACGCCCATATCCCCGAAGAGGTAGGCAGAGGCACAACCAGGGCACCCACGACTAGCCGAAGACACTAAGTCTCACAATGTGATAGGTGGCAAGCCTATCGCCAACCGGGCACACATCCTATTAAATTAAATTTTAAATATTACGTTTTAATGACGATTGATCATGATATACATTTTAGGCGTGTTACGTCCATGAGGCCACGAATGTAAACACACATTCCATCACGACGTCTTCCCTATCGGATTAAGTTGATAGATAATTCTCGGAGACACGACTGTGACTAAGGAGCTCAAATAACAACGAAGACAAATTGTAATATACCAAAACGCACGTACGTGAACGCCATATGCAGTTGCACAGTTGAAAATCCGTAGAATACTGCTAGTACTTTACTAAAATAGGGTCTAATTGTACATGTTAACCTTTTTTTAGTACATCCATACTCACCTACAAAAATTTGGATCCCTTTTTACGAAAATTGCGCGGACGCAGGAGCATAAAATTTGGCACACTTATAGTTATGTGTAGGAGAAGTGCAGATCGCTAATATTTTTCAATAATAATGCTTATAAAGTACATTAAATCAATAAATTTAACATTACCCACACTACCATGCATTTGACACACACAAAAAAATATATTAATGATAACGATAAAAGATCACAGATGGCGTACAATAAAGTTTGGAAACAATGTAGATGTAAATCAGATTATAGGATAGGATAGGATTTTCAGTATATCGCTTATATAGTCTAGCGGTCAGGTGTGAGACTTGAGTGCCCAGGTTCCATTCCTGGATCGGCCAAAAGAAAATACGTTTTATCAATTTTCTAATAAAAACAATGTTGTCGACGATTGGGTGTTGGCCCGTTTGGCGAATAGGTTTGGCACTTATCATATTTTAAGACCTTGTGTCTTCGGCTAGTCGCGGGTGGGCCCTGGTTGTACCTCTGCCACCTCTTCGGATATCGGTAATTTTTACATATATTCAGTAAGTGCAGCCAACGTTTGGACTGAACGCCTTTACCGTTACAATACACCATTTAAAAATATTTGCAAGTAGATGTAGCTTTTTGACGAATGAACCGATTTCGATGAGGATGGATAGTTTTTTAAATACATCCCGTAACATCGCTCGGTCTCACTTTCATCAAAGTAAAATGACTAAATTTGCAACTTTTCCCAAAAAATTGGTAAATTGCAAATCTAATAGTGTTATTCTAATTTAAGCGGGGATTCCCCCAAATTAACTCCTTCTTCTTTCAAACACACTTTCGTTAACAATAATATAGATATTTCTCTTCCTCTGATATCTGCATTGGTAGCACCGATCTCTTCCCCAGGTTTAGATCGCTCGATACAGATAACGTTACGTTACACAATAGCAATACCATTCCGTGACGACTACAATTTACGACGTTTTTACGTCCGTACCGATTGTTTCGCATGTCTTCCTCCAGTCTCGCCTTTGTCTGCCGCAACGATTTCGTACGAGATTACCGGATTATTTAACTGTCACGTAACTAAGTCTACGTGCACGTTAACTTGTTCCGGGTATTCTATAACCGTTGCCAATCGTTATTTAAATGTAGTAATAAGTAACTACAACATTGCACTTACCGTCCAGTATCATTATTATTAAAAAAAAAGTATCTTCAGCCCATATCCCCGAAGTGGTAGGCGGAGGTATAACCAGGGCACCCACGACTAGCCGAAGACATTAAGCCTCACAATGTGATAGGTGGCAATGCAGCAGATGCTGCATTGCACTTTATCGCCAGTGGTGTCTTTAAAAATAACCTATTTAAGCTATGCTCTCCTCTTTCGACTGCAACTGGCAAGACAAGGCAAGGTAGAGGTGGTCTATTCTACACAGAGGGTGATCCGGCCGAACACGAGGGATTTCTAGGTCTACGTATAATCATAAGTTAAGAGTTCAAACTTCAAAGACGTAATTCTTAGATAAGATTTTATTTACAACGTTGAATTTCATATAAAACGAGTTTGCAAGCCAAACACGTGGCAATAAAAACACATTTCGTATCCGGTGTGACTGTGTGACGTATATTAAAGTCAAGTTCGTATGTGGGAACAGCGGAAGTAGTAGTCGCACCTTTACGCAAGAATTCGTTTGACTCATCAGTCAGTCAGTTCGTAATTAAATACTAAGAAACAAATATTTGTAGGTTAAATTAAAACTGAACGAGATCAGAACACGTACATTGGTGGTAATTTTGTCACTAAACTAATTTTAAGTTATCCCTGTCTTCTTTCAACTAAAGTAACAGAAGGAGACAGAATACTTTTAGTGCTGTCAAATTAAACGGTACACGTCATTTCTACAGACGTTTAATCTATTACTCGGAAAACGTTGATTAAAAACATCACGGTTAGACATGTCCGCACTAATCTGACACGTCTAAACTGTTCCATCTCTTTTATTTTTGTTTCATTTGAGAAAGATAGAATGCATATAAAATAAGTTTAGTTTGTGAACAGCACAATCACCACCATTGTTTTACTATTATTTTTGGCTAAAAATATATTTTTGCGACAAAACTTTTGTAAGGGCTCTTCCCATCCCAGCAATAGACTTGAGAAGACATGGCTATTTTAGTAAGATAACATAAAATTAAGTATCATATGCAATTGTTGCCTACTACATTATCTTGGTTCTCTTTTTTGTTTTTGTTTCTTAAATACTTTCTACTGATACCATAAAAATTTTACGAGCCTAAACCAACTGGTACTTGGAGAGACTCGGAACTGAAATCTAAATAAGGTATAGTTTGCTATTTCGATTTTAAATATCTTCCTGATTTTAATAATGCTTAAAAAATATTTTAAATTATCGCTCTTTACAAGGTAAGGGCTTTATAGTCTGTACGCGACATAGCAAACGTTTCTCGGAAAAATTAAAAACGTCTGCTCTGACCTGATATCTCTTTTGTTGGTGTTTCATTAAAAAGATATACTTAGCATACACCTAAAATAAGTTTAGTTTGTGTTCAGAAGATTTGCCACCAATATCAAGTTATTGTAAGTTATTGTCGTATTATTGGCAAATGTGTAAGAGTAACCGCAACAAAACCTGCGAGATAATATTAAATAACACTAGAATGTAGAATGTACGAGGCCTTAACACTATTAAGGTAATAACCACACCCACCGCATAAACATGTGATATTGATATGTGCGTGCTAACTGTTTATCGCGGGGATGTGAAGACCTAATCGCCTGCTAGTGGGATATTTAGTGATTTAGATCGCTGGATTATCATTATCTTTATGTACATTGAATATAACAAAAATATTGGAACAGATGATTAGGACTGTGTATGTTCATCTGTTTGTTAACATATTACAAGAGAACTACTGGTTATATTTTGATAGGCTTGCTACTGTAAAGGATAAAGATACAATTCAAAATTTGAGCTATATATTTAAGTCGGTCATGGTATATATAGCAATTAGATATTTCCTTACGTGAGAAATGGAATGACGTATAAAAAGTGGACGAAATCTGGGGCGTAAGCAAGTATTTTACACGCCCGTATCTTCGAAGAATTAGGCAAAGGTACAACGATGTCACTCCTACGCCTAGCCGAAGACACTAATTAAAATTTTATCCATCAGTCACAACTTTGTAAAAAAAATGTCGAATTAATGACTCATTAAAATAAGATTGGCGTCTCTGAGGGCGATCGGAAGTAGCACAATGCGACAGGTGACAAACCTATCGCTAACCGGCCTCATATCCAATCTCACACAACGTTGTTTAGCTATACTCTATTTTTTTAAACAAGCGAGTACCAAAAAAAGTATTCCATTGTTATTGGTCCACAATTAGAACGCGCAATCACAATTTGACAGTGAGAACAAAGTCGTAATGCCCGACCCTCTTGACGCTACATCTCACTCTGTCAGTATCGGAAATATGAGAGGGACATACTCAGTGCGTGTTTGTTAATAAAATAGACTATAGTGTCATAACAAACGAAATCTAATACATAACGTAAAATCCCTTGTTCAGATTAATCTTTCTCCATTCAAACGAGCACGACCTGTACTTTACATACATAGATATACTTTCTATGTAATTTTTTGTTCGGACTTACATAACTACTATTTTGCTGTTAAGCTAAATTCGAATTTAAACGAAAAACTGCAGCATAATAGGTAAGTATTTGTGGGAGGTACAAACGAGCTGCATGGTAACAGCTGATGGGAACTGTGATCACCTCCCCCTACAGATATTCTTCTCTGGGGAAGCTCGGCCGAGGTAAACACAATATTTGTCTTGCAAAAGAGGGCTATACGGGCAATTTATAATTTAGGCCCAAGAGTTTCCCTCAGGGAAAAGTTTAAAGAAATAAAAATTCTAACGGTGACTTCTCAATATATTTTTGAAAACTTGATATATGTCTATAAAAATATAAGTTTGTTTAAGAAAAATTGTGATGTACACGCTGTAAACACAAGGAATAAAAACAATCTTGTTGTGCATAAGTCTCGTCTCCACAGAATCAGTTATTCTTTCATGGGCCAATGTATACGTTTTTACAATAAACTTCCCGAGCATATTAAAGACTTACCATTTAATAAATTTAAAAAATGTATTAAGATAAAGGTTGTATGGTAAGGGTTATTAAAAGATTTCAGAATATTTAGAAGACAGAAATGCTTGGGATTGATTGCTCCTCATGCCAATCTCTGCAAATTATTTGTGAATGTAATAAACTTTTGTAAATTAGATTTATAAGAAAAAAAGACAAGCCCGCTGAGTTTCTTTCGCCGGGTCTTCTCAGTGAGTGGCCGCGTTCCGATCCGGTGGTAGTTTTAAGAATTATATAGACGCGTTACAAGAATCTTTATATGGATCTACGTAATAAAAGCAATTTTGAATTTGAATTGAATATTTGTGAGATCAGATGTATCACGGTTCGTGAATATGTTGCCGACCTTTACGGATTACGAAGGAAACTTTTCTTGAAAGTTCCCAAGTCGAATCCATTTGAAATTAGGTACCATCGCAATTACGTTCTTACATTAACACGAATATTAAAAAATCAATAAACCGCTACAAAATCACTTCCATCACCTCAGCTTTCAAATAAAAAAATCTGCATCGAAATAGGTTTATCCTTATTTTTACTTAAACTAACATATTTTTACTTAAATTATAAAAACTAAATTTTAGCCCTGCTGATGCTGTATAAGCGTAACCGGTAGGCTATTTACAAAATAATAAATTACAAGTGGTACGTAAAACGGTACAAATGTTTCTTTATTTAAAAATATGAATATTTGGAAGTTTTAACAAGCGCCGACGATGGAAAATATCAAATATATAGATTTATCCGTTTGAAATTTATGATCCCACAGACGGACACACACATAGACACGCCAAATTTTTAAAACCCCTCTTTTACCGTCGGGGGTTTAAAATGTAGAAGGATAAAAATGATCGACATAGCATAGTGGAGAAGCCCCGCCCATCGTAATCCTACATAGTCGAGTTAGCATACACGCTTAACGCCATGCAATATCCACGAGCCAACGCACAATTATCCCTTTTGTTTCTATAGGCGGAAACAAATACGTTCGCTTTTTTATCTCCCAATCCACATTTAAAAATACCTATAAGTTTCTGTTCTCACTTGAGTTTGATAATCGGCAGCTATGTCACCGTAGTTCATGGTATTATAAATGAATAATAAGAATTATACATGATTCATTACAATGATATCCCGAGATTCATGTGCAGCCAGACCCTCGTCATTTTATAAACGTTGAATGTTTTTCAGCGCATGTTTCGGTGATTGCTTGGGACAAAGGGACAATTACAGAGAAAATGCGTATTGATACACTAAAATATGAAGGTTTAATGTGTGTGGATGTAAAGACCCCATCGCCCTAACATGTTATTCTAGTAATTTAATTTACCGGATTATTCCACTAGGGCACGCAATGCAACAGTTCATCTAGACTCAGTTAATCAGTGTTTGCCACTGTCATATTTCGTGCTAAATGTTAGGGAACGTAGGCTTAAGTTAAACTTAAAGCGGTACACCAGCATCTACTAAATTTACCGTAAATTAGGGTTGTCTTAGGAAAAAAGGGAAAGTGATACTTAAACACAACAAAATTACAAAAAACAGTGGGGTCACACAAAAATAATATTTTTGGTGTTTTCATTTTATTAAATACTTGTTAGCTAACCCGGCAGACTTAAAGAAAAAAAAAATTATATGAATAGTCTGACTATGACTAGAGACGCAACAAAAAAATAAGCAAAATTGGTCTACACTCTCTGGCGTGATACGATGATTAAGGGAAATATGGATTCATTTTCATATTTAATATAAATTGGCCATATTACACCATCCGCGTTTAAATTCGACCCGACCCAGTAATTTTAATATAAGTCACGTATAAATATGTAAAAGATATTACATCAACCAGACCATAAATGAAGTGGTTATATGCATTTTCGTTATTATCGAGCAGTATGATAAGTTCGCAGATAGCGGAACCTAATTACATACAAATATATGTTTTATATCAGCAGTAAAAGGATTCGTTATTTATTACGTAACACTATTATATATACTTTTATTTTAACACTTGCCCTGTGCTTGGTTTACGAGGTACTCAGAACTGTGTATCTATAGGATATAACTACCCGCGTTAACGGGTAAGAAAGGAATTAAAAAATTCGCCACGGGACTTGAATCCTCAGTAGCTCAATTGGTTAGAGCATTCGTTATATCGCACACAACTACTACTAATACTAATTTATAATTCGTCGTGTAAAGCGTCTTCTAAGCAGGCGTGTTTGTATGATGGGTACGGAATGTGGAGGAAAATGGGTAGTCTTTACGAATCCGACACTTGGCTCTCAATACTCACTGCCTTATCCTACCAACCTGCTTGCATTCATCAGGACATACAACAAACACGAATGTGAAAAAATATCAATTGTTTAAAAATCGATTATTCTGATAGAAATATCGATTTTTATTTATCGACGTATTAACAGAAATTAATCGATTTTTCATTCCCTATTTCACATCATACGTTCGATTTTTTTTTGGTTGTCGCAGGTTTGAATGACTAAATAGGTTTTTTATTTCATGTTTTCACATGATACTTTCGTTATTTCTATAGCAGCACTTTAATAAAATTACTTGCTTTAGTGCCAGATAATTGTGGAAGACAATCATTGAGTAGTTTTAATTAAATTGACAAAAATCGATTATCGGCGGTTAAATACTTAATAGATTTTTTTCTATAATATCAAAAGGCAAACAAGCCGACGGATTTCCTGATGATAAGAAATTCACGCCGCCTAGAGACATTAAAGTTGGTAATGGATATATTTAGGAGATATTTTGTAAATAGAATACTTGATAAAAATAAAAATCGATTATTGTAAAAATCTACTTTTCCCAGCACAGTCACATCCCTAACAACAAACTAAAAACATAAAAAACAAATTATAAACTCCCGATATTACACACCCTGTATCTTGCACGTTCACACACGACTAACGGTTTTTTAAATAATGTAATATCAGGCTTAAAACACTTCAAAAAATAATTTGAGGCGAAAGCTTAGCAAAAAGCTTACCTGTGTGAAAAAGGGATTGCCCTCAGGTAAAAGTACGAAGTCAGGTAAGGGACCGCACCTTTTATCCCTAAATTATGTGCGGATTGCGTTTTTAAAAGGATAATCGTTTGCTGAAGCGCAAAGGGAAATACCGGGTTAACATGAACTTCCATACACGTAAACCAAATATGGCGAAAACATGATATAAGAAAAATTACCAGGGTTTTTTTTTATATTCTGCGTTTCTCTCATGCAACAAGATAGATGTGACCTCGACATGGCCACAAATCTTAAACAGACTTTAAAAGGACGAGGTTATCAATTTGACTTTTTTCTTGCAAGATTATTAGGCGCTTACTCTGCCAATTAGAAATGGATTTTAAATTCTTTTTCCATAAGGTAGGAAGTTTCAGAGGTTGTCTTAGATATATAAATATTGTTTTATATATGGAGGGTACAGTAGTCGGTTTAAGTCTTAAGTTGCAAATGTACCTTTAATTTAGGTGTCTCTATGCAACGTGCATTTAAAGCTTCAGGAAATCAGTTAGTTTGTTTGTCTATATATAAAATATATAAATAGATATCCTTGGACAAGTTACATTAATTGAATCTAACCCCAAAGTAAGCAAATTATATGCTTGTGTTATGGGGATTAGTCAACGGTTCTAATACATAAAAAAACTTAAATAGATACCAGAATAAATTTAATAAACACCCAAACCTGGAAATGCAGCCATCTAAATGCTCATCACGCAAATGCCTGCCTCCGTCGGGAATCGAACCCGAGCCTCGCGATTATTCGGTGTAGTTAGGCGTGTACGCTAGCCACTCGACCAACGAGGCGGACAATATATGTATATTATAAAAAAATCTATGGGGTTCCGATTTTGACACAATTTTATATGACGATAGGTCATATAAAATTGTGTCAAAATCGGATTCGGATTGGGATTAATGTCTAAATCACGTGGGTTTCACGAAGCAGCGCCTTTCGTGTGTTTATATTGATTACTAGCTGACCCCGCAAACGTTGTTTTGCCATATAACTAATTAAATGACGATTGATCAATTATCGACCCGAGATAAAAAATGACTATTAAAAAATAGGGGTTGGTGATAAAAGGGTGAAAATTTAGGATTGTATGTACTTTTATATGCTGTATCATAAAAAAATAAAAACAAAAAATTTTGTTTGAAAATTGCAAAAAAAAAATTAGGGGTGGACCACCCTTAACATTTAGGGGGATGAAAAATAGATATTGGCCGATTCTCATAGATACCGGATAAGCACAAAAAATTTCATTAAAATCGGTCAAACCGTTTCGGAGGAGTATGGCAACGAAAACTGTGACACGAGAATTTTATGGCCACCCAGTAACCAGAACGCAGCACCAAGTCGAGGTACGGTCTCCCGGGAGACAGCCCTTGTTGCTGGCGTTGTAGGGAACAGTCCAATCCATCTAAATAATGATGTCTCGGGCTGAGCACTCTGCTCGGCCCACAAAGCCCGGTGAAGTTGTAAAAACCGCGAGGTTGGCAACACATTAGTCATTCCAAAAAAAAAAAAAGAATTTTATACATTAGATCGAAATTCGTGACGACTCGGTACTTCGGAACTTCGCACTGTCTGACAATGATATAAAATATTTTTTTTTGCAATTTTCTTAGTTTATTTAATCTCTATCCTACCATAACAGAAATATAATGGCAACCAGTTGAGATGTTGTTGAATGTTGCGTTTTAGCAACACTATTATTATTTCTATACTTATATTATATGAGTATGAAAAAAATTAAAAATATATAAAAATGTCATTTGATTCGCTGACATTTCTATTTGGATAATCACATCGTGCGACCGTTTATGTTTACGACGAAAGACTTTACTTTTAGATTACTTAGTCATGTTTCTGAGAAAGGACCCAGACTTTTAATGATTAAATGACAGGAAGGAACAAATGACAAAACGACTCTGCTAAATTAATACAAGCAATTACCTCGACTTTGTCCACATTTAAGTGTTAGTTGAATATAAAGTTTACACTTTGATTCTTCAACCAACTAACTATTTAACCAATTTAATGGTTAAGCATTTAATGGTAACATCAAGCTTGCTGAGTTTCTTTCGCAGGAGCTTCTCAGTGTGTGGCTGCGTTTTGATCCAGTGGTATCTAATATAGATATAATATCTAATATATAAAATTCTCGTGTCACGGGGTTCAAACTTGAACTCCTCCGAAACGACTTGGCCGATTCTCACGAAATTTTGTGAACATATTGAGTAGGTCTGAGAATCGGCCAACATCTATTTTTCATCCCCCTAAATGTTAAGGGTGGTACACCGCTAAATTTTGTGTTGTCCATTTGCTAATGGACAACACAATTTGGAAGTAATATAAAATCGCTATAAAAAATAAAGTCACTTTTTCCAGATTCACTGCGCCATTATAACACCAACCGACTTGCTTGACGAGTGATATTTAGAACCGTTAAAGAGACCTTTGTTAATTGCGTAGGGGAGCAAAACCTATTAAAATGCACTACTGACGGTTTGAAAACTGTCTCCAAGAAACGATGGCCGTTACACAAAGTAAGGTAAAGCATCTTCACGCCCATATCCCCGAAGAGGTAGGCAGAGGCACAGCCATGGCACCCACGACTAGCCGAAGACACTAAGTCCCACAATGTGATAGGTGGCAAGCCTATCGCCAACCGGGAACATATCCAATCCCGAGCAACATTTTTTTATTAGAAAATTGAAAAAAAAAATCTTTTTGTTGGCTAACCCGGGAGTCGAACCCGGGACCTCATGAAGTCAAGTCCAACACCTGGAACATTAAACCACAGAGGCAATAAAATAATAAGGCTATTCAGTCTTGCTGTGCCCAGCACAGTACCACAGAATAAGTAATAGTACTAATGTAACAGTACTGTCAGTTGGATCGTGCGCAACTAGACCTAGACCTTTGAGACCTACGAGTGAAAGTAACGAGTGATTGCGCATAACGTACAAGCACCCACATAGATAAGTCGTGACAATTTCCATGTTTGAAATCACTTACTGCAAAACACGCACTTTCTTATTTGAATTGAAAGAAACCGGATAGCGAAAGATATAGTGACGTTTGGAATGTTCAAAGTAAATGAAACTGGTTAGAATTATGTTTTTCGTGGTAAGGACCTCCCATAATGCTATATGAAGGATTTTCGGCATAAATGACACCAGCTAAATCATAGCCTCCAGGGAAAAACCGAGTTGGGAAGGTCATTCAGATATTGGTTATTAGGTGCGCCTTTTGCACGCGGAATCGAAATTTCAAAACGAAATTTTAGCCCGTACAAATCCACTCCAATTCCGTACGGAAAAATTCCGAATGTATGCGTTCGGATTTTTTTTTCGAGTTAAAGCATTTTTGATATACGTGCCGAGCCTTAATCGGTAGTAACCTATGTGAATTTTAAAAGCTCGGTGAAATTGTAAAAACCGCGAGGTAAGCAACAAATTAGTCATTAAAAAAAATGTGAATTTTATATATATACGTCAGAAAGCAGACACCGATACATCCCCAGCGGATCTTCAAAATAGGAACTACATAAAAAAAAAGTACATATCTATATATATAAAAGAAAGTCGTGTTAGTTACACTATTTATAACTTAAGAACAGCTGAATTTTAGGCTGAAAATTGTTGAGGGGATTGAATCCAATACGCCATCGAGTCAAGTCCACAATGGACCACTAGACCATAGAGGCGACATACACATACATATACCGATGTTTTTTTTTTTATTTTTTTTATGACATTGGAAGGCAAGCAAGCAGACGAATTTCCTGATGGTAAGAAATTCCCGCCGTCTAGAGACACCAAAGGTGGTAGTGGTGCGTTGTGTGATTAAATTTTAAAATTACATCCGTTAATAAAATAAAATGTTTTTGCCCTTGCCTGACTTGTTAAGGTTTGGAGGGTAATGTAGCCGGTAAGCTTACTTTTGCTCGAGGCCTAAAATCCCGGCCTCGGGTTGGCATCGCACCATTACCACCTTTGGTGTCTCTAGGCATCGTGAATTTCTTACCATCAAGAAATCAGTCTGCTTTTTGCCTTCCATTATCATAAAAAAACTTCGGCTAGGCCAGGTAGCGTTCAAGAAGTCGGTAGAGTCATCGGTGGGCCATATCCCAGATCCGGCTTCAGTGAAACCAGAGACGAAATAAGTCGGAAGTCAGATACACTTACATTTCAATAGGCCATACAAGCGGTACTTGTGTGCCGGGTCGACTACTTTTAAAAAACCGGATCAGAATCGCGGCCACCCAGCGAGCGCTCAAACTTACAAGCTTCTCAAACTCGTAAAATAATAACATTTGTAACATTCTCTAACAACCCGGCTGCATGATAACGACGTATCCGAGGACCGGTATCCCACTTTGATCGCTTCCACTTCCACTTTGATTCTAAAATGGAGCACCTAAGTTACATGTTTGATTTTTTCATTTTTATGTATATTCTACCGATTTATTTTTTTTATTTACAGGGACGTACTTCGGAAGTCCCATTGACACCAAGTCTGGTTCTGATTTATATACTTCATTTTTTCCCATGCAAACTGAAAAGGACAGCTAGTTATAAACATATTTGTATGTGGACTAACCTTTTGCTTAATACAATTTATATTTATTGGGTGCCCGTGAAATAGCGGACAAACTGTCGGAGAGCCACCTAAGATGTTACGGATATGTATTGCGAAAATCGGCAAAGTAAGTAACAAACAAGCACTCCAACACGCCATAAAGCCGCCAGGCATAGGAATTCGACCCAAAAATATTGGCTGATGGTCGTGGAACAATATATGTGTGCTGTGATACCAATGGATTTGCCATCAAGGATACCGAAGACCGTGCGAAATGGAGAAGAAAGTGTAGGAATGTAGACCCTGGGTTCACACGCTTAAACGTGAGGAAGAACCTAACGATGATGATGACGTATGTAATTTAATATTTTCTTACATATATCTTCACAAGTCTTTGCGGTGTATGTAGCAAAAAATCAAGTGCCTGTCACGATTCTCGCTGATCTTAGCTTCTTCCACATTTATTGCCCTTTACATACAAACACGCCGGTTTCGGAGACTCTTGACATAACACACATAATATTTACAATAACATATACGCGAATACATACGAACATTTGCAATAACGTATTGGATAGCTACAAGTAGATTATACATGGATATAAAGCTTCTAAAAATCCTTCCTCGTAACCGAATAAAATCGATATTTTATTCGCGCTATTTTAACATATTCTAATTAAATTGTAACAATGTAAATTCACCCCTCAAACATCCGTACGAAGCACTAAATTGCCCCAAGGACTCAAATATCTTAGGGTTGCCCACTTATTTTTTTAAAAATAAAGTATATTAAGGTTTGAGAAGAAATAAAGAACAGTATTTCTGAAAAATTGAACAGTTTTTAATTTCTTAAAGCTTTATAGGCTTTACCAATACCAAAATGAAAACTAAATTTAAAATAATAAATGAGCCTACTTTCGTATTATTAATATTATTTTGTAATAATAATATTAGCATTAATTGCTTAAAAAACTCTTTCTGTAAATTTTTGGAAACAGCAAGTAGGTATATTTTAGCATTATTTTTATCACAAACGTTGTATTTGGAAAGTTAGGGCTGAAAACAGTATTTGGCATAATTTATTTTAGGTCAATCAGTAAAAACTAATTTTGTGAAAAAAGTATAATAATAGCTTATAAACGACTCCGAAAAGGAGGAAGTTATCACTTATCAATCCGTCGGTATTTTTTGTAACGCGATTATTCGGCTGATAGCGAATAGTTTTGACGATTTTTCATTCGATAGGTAGCTTATGATTCAGAGGTTTGATTAAATAAAGGGCATTATCTGTGTACATAGTTGACGCGGTAATAAAACAAAAGTTAGATTTTTGCAGTTTTGATGCGTTTGAATTACTAAAAGTACAGTTGGGAACCCTAATCATATTATCGATTCATTTAAATGCCATAGAATCGATTAGTTTAGGCGGCAAAGGTCATGCCCACGCGACATGTATTGTGAACAATTTACTGCTATCGTAATAGGAAAACTTTACATATAATATGTATAGCGTATATTCTGGAAGCATAATTATGTAGCTATTGTTCAAATAATATTTTCGAAAAGTAAAAACCAATATAACAAAACCCAGGTATTCCTACATGATTAGTTGACCACCTCAATGGTGGAGTGACTGGCGTACACGCCTAACTACACCGATCAACCGCGAGGCTCGGGTTCGATTCCCGGCGGAGGCAGGCATTTGTGAGATGAACATTTAGATGTCTGCAGTTCCGGGTCTGAGTGTTTAAAATTTATTGTGGTATTTACTTAAGTATTTCTACTTATTAGGTGTTAGCCAACCTAACGCCCATAACACAAGCACATAATTTGCTTAGTTTGGGGTTAGATTCAATTTGTGTAACTTTTCCTGGGATATTTTATACTTTAGTCTTGTGGCGAAAGGGTGTGACAAGCCCATTGTACGCTAAACAGACTAGTATTATGGAAGTAAATTTACGCCCATACTTCAGGCTTCAAATTTATGTGCTCACTTGAAACAATTTGGGTTTTTTAGTGTTTTCCGCATTTGCTAGTGGACAACACAATTTGGGGGTAACATAAAATCGCTATAAAAAATAAAGTCACTTTTTCCAGATTCACTGCGCCATTATTACACCAACCGACTTGCTTGACGAGTGGTATTTAGAGCCGTTAAAGAGACTTTTGTTAATTGCGTAGGGGAGCAAAACCTATTAAAATGCACTACTGACGGTTTGAAAACTGTCTCCAAGAAACGATGGCCGTTACACAAAGTAAGGTAAAGTATATTCACGCCCATATCCCCGACGAGGTAGGTAGAGGCACAACCAGGGCATTCACGAATAGCCGAAAACACAGAGTCCCACAATGTGGGATATGGCAAGTCGATCGCCAACCGGGCGCATATCCAATCCCGGGCAAGTTTTTTTAATAGAAAATTGAAAATCCACATTTTCTATTTTTTTTTTGTCCGATCCGAT
>NJDC01006869.1:73301-87144 GCA_002245475.1 Calephelis virginiensis | reverse complement strand
GAGTGTTTAAAATTTATTGTGGTATTTACTTAAGTATTTCTATGTATTAGGTGTTAGCCAACCTAACGCCCATAACACAAGCACATAATTTGCTTACTTTGGGGTTAGAATCAATTTGTGTAACTTTTCCTGGGATATTTTATACTTTAGTCTTGTGGCGAAAGGGTGTGACAAGCCCATTGTACGCTAAACAGACTAGTATTGTGGAAGTAAATTTACGCCCATACTTCAGGCTTCAAATTTATGTGCTCACTTGAAACAATTTGGGTTTTTTTAGTGTTTTCCGCATTTGCTAATGGACAACACAATTTGGGGGTAACATAAAATCGCTATAAAAAATAAAGACACTTTTTCCAGATTCACTGCGCCATTATTACACCAACCTACTTGCTTGACGAGTGGTATTTAGAGCCGTTAAAGAGACCTTTGTTAATTGCGTAGGGGAGCAAAACCTATTAAAATGCACTACTGACGGTTTGAAAACTGTCTCTTCTGAAGGTAAAGTATCTTCACGCCCATATCCCCGACGAGGTAGGTAGAGGCACAACCAGGGCATCCACGAATAGCCGAAAACACGGAGTCCCACAATGTGGGATATGGCAAGTCTATCGCCAACCGGGCGCATATCCCATCCCGGGCAAGTTTTTTTAATAGAAAATTGAAAATCCACATTTTCTTTTTTTTTGCCCGATCCGATCGAATACAGATGATCTATTCCACTCAGGGGACCTGACTAACACGGGTTAAAACAAATCACCTGGATGGGTATCGCCAACCTCGCCTTCTCCAAGACGTCAAAGCTCACCATTGTTATCTATGTACAGGTTTAAATCGAGTAGAGTAGTCGAGAAACCTATACTTAAGATTTTACATCGCATTGGCATGGCACATTTTACATCTTTGGTGTCAACAAGCGTCATTTACTTCTTACCAGAACAAATCTGACAGACTCTTCGCCTTTACATTATACTGTTGAATATTAGTAATAACTATATTTTCTATACTTTTTGTAGTCGGATTTTGGTAGGATTTCATTATAGACACAATTTAATTTAGTTGTAGCTAACTAACCGGTTCCGCTATATGTATAAGTATCATCAGAGCTATTACAACTAATTTATTAATTCATCATAATCACGCCGGTGATGTAAAAATAGCGAAACCGGTTGGCTGGAAAATAATAAAATTAGGAAAATAAGACATATCCATACATTATTATCGCCCTATATTTTATATAGGTAGGCTAATAAATTTCTCCGTCATTTTTGCACCGATCTTAAAAATATATTTTTTTGTTTAAAAGAGCATCCTTCCGAAGTGGTCAAATTGCCATCAAATTTGAATCTGATTATGAAATTCCAGGAAAATCGTAGAAAATACTCAACTTATTGTACCTATTTAATGACATAATTATCGAAATCAGTTTCTAGCATTTTTACTTCACTTAAATCCTATTAATATTATAAATGCGAAAGTTTGTATATTTGTTTTTTAATAAGTACCCCTTCACGCAAAAACTGCTAAACCGATTTTCATAAAATTTTTTTCATACACATAGAAGGTAACTTGGATTTAACACATAGAATATTTTTTTATCCCGAAAAAATGTTCCTGTGGGATTACTAACCACTCGGGCATCGCTACGGGCAATAGCTAGTTAGTTATAAATCATTTACGAATATTTAATAAATAAATAAATAAATATCCCTGAAAAAGTTACACAAAGCGAATCGAACCCCAAAGTAAGCAAATTATAACGCTTGCATCATGAGTGTCAGTCAACGATACTAATACATCGAAATACTTAAATAGATACCCGAATAAATTTAATAAAAACATTATATTGTACTAATAGTTTCCAGATTTAAATCAATATCTAACCAGCAGTAAATAGTCAGGGAAGTTGAGGCACGTGGCCGGTGATCCTGTTCCATTATCCCCATGGTCGGGCGGTCGATGGACACAGCTGGCACGCAGGTGTTAAAAGGCAGGTGTCGGCGTACCACCGGATATCAGTTCAAGACAAAAACCACCCGACACGCTGTTTAATCACCACGGCATTTTATATTATATATTTTGAGTCACCACTTAGTTAAATAGTATTTGACCTCTCCCTAGATATAAAAATTAAATGCTGTTTGTAAAATACGTTCTCGACGGTTGTAAACCCGACTTCTAACAAAGGTAACATTGTTTCCGTCTATCGATTATTGATTAATATGGATTAAATTTAAGTCCTAGGTTATCGCCTCTGTGGTCTAGCGGTCCGGGTGTTGGACTTGACTGCATGAGGTCCCGGGTTCGAATCCCGGGTCGGCCAACACAAAGAAAAATTGGATTTTTCCAATTTTCTAATAAAAAAATGTTGGTCGGGATTGGAAATGTGCCCGGTTGGCGATAGGCTTGCCACCTATCGCATTGTGGGACTTAGTGTCTTCGGCTAGTCGTGGGTGCCTTGGTTGTACCTCTGCCTACCTCTTCGGGGATATGGGCGTGAAGATACTTTTTTAAGTCCCAGGCGGATACAAACCTATATTTACAACCAGTGTTTGACCGTCTAAAACGCCTATAAGAATCGATTTTGTTAATTTTTTTCAAAAAATATTCATAAAAGTTCAGGGAAGTTACGTAAAAAATGCTGATCTTTTCCTTATTGGAGGACTCACGTTACCACGATCTGTTTATATATTTTATTATCACTCTTTTTGTCCTTTATTTAAGTCTATTGGTTTATTAGGGTTAGTTCCGATATTCAGTTGTTTTTTTTGTTAATCATGTGTGGTAAGTTTTAGTCTGGCAATAAATGTTTTCTTTCAAGAGACAACAACCCAGACTTCGAAAGCACCATTACCACTTTTGGTATCGCTAGGCGACGACGCAGACGTGTATTTCTTCCGTCTTCGCTTTCCAATAATATAATGAAAAAAAATGAATTAAATTTTGACACATCGTCATTTTATTAATGACTAATACGTTGCCAACCTCTTGGTTTTTACAACTTCAACGGACTTAGCAGCGTCATATTAAGATACGAAGAGAACTAGATAGATATTAGTCCTCATAAGGTCAAGTTACATTTTTTGGACGAATCGTACCTAACCTTCTATAAAGTACAAATGGTTTAATATTTATTTATTTCCATTTACTACGATTAATTTATTTTATATTATTTAATATGTATTAAATACTAGGAATTGCCCTGCGGTTACAGCGGCGCAATGAATACAATTATTACGTACCTACCACTCCCGCGAGAACCAATTTCGATATCGGGGTAAAAAAACCGCCTATATTAGCTCTGCTGCAATGTGAAAAAGGTCAAACACACTTTCGTATTTATAACATTAGTACGGATGTGTAAATGAAAGCGTTTTAAAATCCTCTCTACGCCTGTTTCTTGTTAACAACTGAATCATTCATTATTTTAAATTAAAAGCGCAAGGGTTTTAACTATTACTCATACAGCCTACGAGATTACCCGAAAGTTACTGACTATGAACACATAATTTTATAATAACTAACTAGCTGTTGCACGCGGGGTTACACAGGTAATTTGTCCTTCATGAGTCGTATATTGTGGCGGTACAAAGTAAAATTAAATTTAAGGGTATTTATTGCCTGATATTTAACAATTAATATAATAATTTGAAAATTGAGCTGCATCTTTAGTTCAGTTAGAGCAGATTGCAATGTGTAATCTCCTACATTGCTACCAGTCTTAACTATGCCAGACACTACAGTTACAGTGTTCTTCATTATCATGCGTTATTTGAAGAATAGGGTAGTTGTTAAACTTACTAAGGTTGGCAAATGATCATTTAGATCCTTGGTGTCTATGCGCTTCGTGCATTTTTTGCAAGGCCAGGAACTTGGAAGGCTATAATTAAATTCGGTAAAGTAGGAACGAAGATTGCTTTGACTGAAGGAAAAACATTACATTATATATTTTTTGGTGACTGCTAACACTTAACCAGCGCCTGTTAAAAAAACAATATAAGTAATCCCTGCTTCGAAGCCATTACTACTGGTTCCCAAAATAACCAGTAGTTACAAACCCTGAATTCTAGCCATCAAGAAATCTTTGTTTCATAAGTAATTCGAAACAGACATAACACAAACTTTCATAGTATAATGATAAGACTTTTACAGTGATTATTATATAACAGTACTATGTTGATTACTTAGGTAATTAGGACTTCATTCAAAATATTCTTAATGTGTATACACAAGAGAATAAACAAATTACTTAATTGATGTAAGAATGAAAGTTAATTTGGTTTTAGTAGTGATTATTCTAAAACACAAAACTCGCCATGACTTTTGGCTTCCAAAATCTTTCTTCTTAATATTTTTTTCTAATTGCAAGAGTCATTAAGGCTACATCATTAAAATACATTTTACATTTTTACAAATGTAATCACTACTTGTTATTGTACATTCATAATATATTTACATAAACTTAAAACAGAGGTTGAATTTTCTATACAAGAATGTTGAATTCCACAATGTTGTATTCCCAGGATATCATTTCTATAGTCAAAAGTCACAAATTATTCCTTAGTAATATTATAAATGCGAAAGTAACTCTGTCTGTCTGTCTGTCTGTTACGCTTTCACGCCTAAACCAGTGAACCGATTTTGATGAAGAACATAGGCTACTTTTTATTGCAAAAAATAATAGGGGAGAATGGGTAAAAAGAGGGGATGAATGTTCATATGGAAATTCGTCATTTTTAAAGCTGTAACAGTGAAACTTTGTATTTAGACACTTTATGACAAACGAAAGAACATAGGCTACTTTTTATAGCAACAAATGGGGGAGACTGGGTAAAAAGAGGGGATGACTGTTCATATGTAAATTCGACATTTTTAAAGCTGTAACAGTGAAACTCTGTATTTAGACACTTTATGATAAACGAAAGAATATAGGCTACTTTTTATCACTAAAAATTGAGGGAGAATGGGTAATAAGAGGCGATGAGTGTTCGTATGGAAAATCCTCATTTTTGAAGATATAACAGCGAAACCTTGTATTGTACCTTATGTACCAGACACTTAATGAGGAACGAAATAACATAGGCTACTTTTTATAGCGATAATTTAATCAAAAATATACTTGTCAACCTTATAATAAAAGAATATAAACATGGAAACGTGCAAAACCACGTCACCGCTAAATGTGTTTAGTATAGACAAATTAATTTTCCAGATTTTTCTCCTAATAAAATGAACCGAAACTCTCCTTTTATGACTAAGTTGGTATATGAAAGCTGTTCGTCTATATTTTTTTGTAAGAGCTTGGAACCAAAATCTATACTATCTATACTAATATTAATAAGCTGAAGAGTTTGTTTGTTTGTTTGCTTGAACTATTAGTGTTAGAAAGTCCATATATTGAAGAAGGCTATAGACTATAATACATCATCACGCTAAGATCAATAGGAGCGGAGCACCAATGATAAATGTTTTAAAATCGGGGGATTTTTTTCATATTGAGAGCTTGCGCTGCGTTAAAGGTGAAAGTTTCGTTAAAATCATGTATGAAAGAATTGTTCCCCTTTAAAAGTCTTAAAAAAAATCCGCGACAGCACATTTCTATCTTTTAAGGTTAGCTCACTATAACCTTTTTTATGATAAACAAATTTGTTTCAAAATAATGCATTATTTGCGAAGGTTATTTTGTAAACACGATGTTAATCCTTATCCAAAAAAATACGTTATTCATCACAAGTATTCAATTTAAAACAAAATTGCATTTCACATCACTCGATTTGAATGAATATCTAAGGAGATATCGCAGTTTTAAAATAACACTATCAAATAGAATATAATCACTACGTTAACACTATAGTTTAAAGACCGCGCGACACAGACGCGTATGGAACGGTTGTGCTCAGTGCACTATTTTCTAAATTTATTCTTTCCAGAACATACATCGTGTAATACTTTTTAGATTATATTTAAATAAAAATAGATTAAAGTTTGAAGAAGGACGTGGGCCATTTTTCATCTTAAAATTTCAAAGGGTAGCGTTAGAGAGTTAAATATTAAATAAATAGACTACGCGGGTGAATCCGCGGGTAGCAGCTAGTTGAAAAATAAATCCAATTTTTATTTGTACAAGTGCTAAAACTATCACAATTGCTTACAATTTACAATATCACTATCGTTTGTATTTAAAGACACTAACTAAAAACTTATTTACAGTTTGTGACAGTAACTTAAAAATTAATGTTTATAATAAATAATTATTCGTTAGATTGTAAGCTAGATTGTAAAAAAGGGTACATAAGGCTTATCAAGGCTCCTTATCAAAACAGAAGAAAATCAATTACTTTTTATGTTTAAGTCCAACTTTAGGTACTACTGTGAGAAAAGTAATTTACGTAAGAAATTATTATTGTAACAATGGATAAAATTATATTCAAAAACTACTATATTTGTATTGCCTGTGTGGTCTAGCGGTTCGGTGTAGGACTTGACTCCATGAGGTATCAGAATTGATACCCCGATCAGACAACAAAAAAATGGTGTTAATTCAGTTTACACCTAATAAAAAAACTTTGCCTGGAATTGGATTTGTGACTAGTTGGCAATATGCTTGACACCTATTGCATTGTGGGACTTAGTGTCTTCAGCTAGTTGAGGGTGCCCTGGATGTACCACTGTCTAGCTCTTCAGGGATATGAGTATGAAAATTCCTTTTTTAACAACATTTGTAACAATATATTTTTAAAAAATAAACAACATTTGTATCTATAAAGAACTTTTGAACTGTTTGAACCGTAAAGTAATTTAAAATGCAAATTAACTAGGTAGTTGAACACTATTTTATTGATTATTATACTGTTACTACGAAAATATATCTGAACAATCTCATTCCTTTAAGACCATCTTTGACCAATTTTTTTCTCTATTTTAAAAAAATTTGTCGCTGCGTTACTATGTCGCTTTGATACATCAACCAAGACATACCTACTATTCCCTAGCTCTAATTTTGAATCCTAGTATGACTAGTTTGTACAGTATTTCAGCAGAATCTAAAGTCAGATCTGCTAGAATACGGTAACAACCTCTAACAGTCAAAAAAATTTTGTGAAGGTCTTTACAGTACTACTATTTAAATTATGTGCTTCGGCTTTACACTTTTTACTCTTTATCCTTTCATTTTTAAATTGGCTTACCTAATCTAAATTTAAATGAAATAATTAATAATGTCATGACAACTCTAAATAAATGTATCTTTAAAATACATTCGGATTTCCGAAGCTTGACGAATATAGCGAAAACCCAAATAATTTAAATAGTACTACTGTACCTAGTACTTTCCTTTGATCGCTGTTCCAAACACATTTCAATAATATATGATATGCATCTTCTAATTTTCCATATTTGCTGCAAATAGGAGATAGTGTTTTACCCATTAAAAATCTAAAACTAATCAATGTAATATGTCCCAAATGCAGTCTTGGGGTAGTAACAGTATAACATCTAGTATTTAAGCTACAAATATTGATCCACGGGTTCTGCTTTACAACCTTACCTACCTTAGATATCTTTAAAATATAATCTTTCATTGAAATAATAATTCCATATGCTACATATCTCATGCTACATATCATATCTTTTTTACAATATAATACAGACTATAATATTGACTAATTTTAACTCCTAGACAATGTTTATTAGTAAGATGTAACCCGTTATAAAAATACTATAATACCAGGCTGAACCTTGGAGAACTTTACACCGTGTTTATTATATTAATAAAACATTTATAAGTTAAAGTTTTGAACTTCGTTAAATCTTTTTATTTTGTATGAACACAAATTTTTGATTTTGCAAGTACAAACACCAACAGAGGTTTATGAAAACATAATTAGGGTGAGGGGTTCTGGAAATGTCAATGCCCTTTTGTTGTTAGAATCCCCATACTCCAGAAATTACCGAGTGATATTCATATAACATTTAAAGGGCAAGTATAGTATAATAGAATAATGTGTTAATAAAATAGTAAAAATAATATATTAAAGTATATTAATATGAATAGTGCATTTTTTATATATTACTTTCTTATTATATTTTTTACATATTACATCATCACACGACACTATTTTTTCACTGTCAAGTTTTTAATTTTCATATTTTTAAAATTAATAAATAATATTAACAAAATACAGTAGTCTTGCTATATTTTGATAATAAAATAATACGGGAAAACAGAAATTACATAAGATCAACAAATTATTCTACAGATCTGTTTTTGGTATCTAAAAAAGTGGTCTCAAAATATAAAGTTTGCAAGTTTTTATACATACAGAGGTTGAGATGGACATGGTATGATATTTTATCAGTTTTTTTATATCATACGTTAGAAAACACATAACCAAGAATTGTGAAGTTTATAAAAACATTTAGCCTATTACTTAGAAATAATAAAAGTATGTTACATCATTGGAGTATCCAGTAGCTAGCATATACGCCTAACCACATTGACCAACCATGAGGCTTAGGTACAATTCCCGACGAGAGAATGCCTGCCATTTATGTAATGAACAATAAAATGTCTGCATTTCCAAGAATGGGTGTTTATTAAATTTATTCTGGTATCCATTTAAGTATTTCTATGTATTAGAATCTTTGCCTATAACCCAGACACGACCTAGGGACTTTGCCGCCCTGGGTGATATCGGCTATTTCCCTCCCCCCTCCCCCTCCCATATATCCTGTCTAATTGTTTACTTCCTGACAGTATAAACTACCACTGCGCTGTTGCTTTGACGCTGTCACTGTTCTGTGCAGCACGGCGCCGGCGACGGTTGTTCGATACAAGCCGAGTGATTTATTTTATATTTGGACTTGGATTATAATCGTAACTCGAGGCTTGCACTAACGTACATATTCTTAGGCTTGTTCTTTGTGTAAAATGTGATACAGAAAATTTTACCCTTCACATTCATATCATGATTTTATTATTTTATTCATATTTTAAAATTAGCCGTTCTTTAAAATTTGTTTGCCGCCCCCAAAAATTTTCCGCCCTGGGCAGCCGCCCCACCCCTGGGGCCGGCCCTGCTAACACCTATAACACAAGCATATAATTTGCTTACTTTGGGGTTAGATTCAATTTGTATGACTTGTCCAGGGATATTTATTTAACTTTAATTTTTCATTGATTATTTTATTATGATTCAGATATAATATTCCATCCTTTTGAATACTCATTTCTCATTTGACATATTTCTGCAACCACACAATCGTTTCGTCTTTGCCTGCTAGCTGACTGTGTTGTGCACACAAATGAATAAATAAATAAGGATTCTAAAAAGGTAAATCTTATACATGCAGTTGAGTGAGAGAAATACTTAATTTCAAATTTAATATAGAATAACCAAAACTTCAAGCTCAAAACCTACATTGTTATAATAAACACCACCTCAGTGCTCAAGCAATAACACTAAAATAAGTTAGCCTATTCATTTAAAATGGTTTGGTCTTTATATTGATAATATCTTAATTTGCAAATATGCTATCTCTATGATATCTTATTTGCAAATATGCTTTCGCTATATAATAACAAAACTTAATTTGCAAATAGCTACGTCGTTATGAGTCTCATAAAACCGTAAATTGTAAACAAGTTTGTTTCATGTACACAAAAAGTTTAAAGTATTATAAATTCAAAAATGATCACCCCACAATTTTAACATTATTGAAAAAAAATCTTTGATAATTAAATTTTAGTGTCTTCTGGTTCTGGGATTTCAGGGGACTGCCAAACTTGTAATTTAACAACTGAACTTTTGAAATAAATCCAAAAGAACATATTTAAAAACAGTTGATAAAAATAACCCAATGAAAATTGTTTTCAAGATTTAACAAAAAAATTATTTACAGATATATTTGGCTCACAAAGTTCAACTTAACATTAAATCAAAATACCCACTTGACATACATAAAAAATAATGAATTCCGAGGACCGTTACAAAATTATGCGCAGACACGAAGATTATAATAACAAAGAACAAGTTAGTAGGTATGACTAAAAATCTAAAGAAAAAAAATCGATATTTAGAACAAGTTTCACTATGAGTATAGCAAAACAGAGCATTTTAAAACAAATAGGCGAGTCTACATTCATATTAGTTTGTGGTAACCAGTTCCAAACCGAAGATGTAAACAAACAAAAAATATAGTATATATACAACGTACATATACATTTTAATATGTTACGCAAAGTATTTAGTACGTCAATACCAGAACGGAATTAAATATTGGTTCATTTAGTGCAATTGGAGTCTAGATTACTAATTTATGGATGGGAATATTTACCACGTTGATGTACTTACCGTTTTACGACCATGGTAGAATCCGTCTGCTCTGTCGTCGAACCTATGATTTGAAAATGACTTCCCAAATAACACTCTAAATTTTAAAAACACCATGAATCAAAAACACTATAAATCCAACTTATTTAATTCACACATTGCGGTCGCTAGAAAATAAATGCACTGCTCTTCATTGTATCACTAATCTCCACTTTGCACTCCACTTTTAAAAACTTTATTTTATTGTGCGTAATCGCTTATAAAGGTAAATTTCGCAATGTATTTAGGTAAAACACATAAAGAATAAGTGATTGCCTATAAAACAGCGAGCCACAAAAACACTAAATTCTAAAATAAATTTTACCCAATGCATAAACACAAACTACAACGAAGTGTTTTTCTTTCAACTAATCGAACAAACTTCACTACGTTGGTTACCTACTCCTCTGCCTCCGAGACCGTAGTTAGCTTCGTGCGAATCTAAATGTTACTTCATTATGCCAACATTACAATTATTTGATCGCTACGTAGTGTACCAATATACAGAAATATGTTTTTGTTTATTTTTATTTCAACTCCACAGAATGCGCTACGATTGAAGAAGTACTTTTGCTCCTCACGGAGTTATAGTGGTGACTATAAACGACATAAATAAAGTTGTGAAGTTAAACAACAACGATAAAAACAAACTAAAACTTAATTGACATTTTTTATAAGTACAATTTATAAAAAAAAAACAACTGAAAAGGAACAATGTGAATGGTTTTGAAGCCGTTCTTATGATATAAATCTAACAGAAGTTTTTGAAGTACGTTAGCATCAAGTTGATTGACTTTACTATCTAAAGGAGAATTAATGAAAAAAGAGAATGGCATGTGTTGTTATTAAAATCTGAGTCTAATATACATATAAGACCAATTATCAGAACTTTTTTCAACATTTTCAATTGATTTCTTGGTTAGTACTTTGTTTCTGGTGTACTTATTTAAATACTAAATAGCTAAAAGTAAATAATAGGAAATTGGAAAATAAACCGTCTAAGCGGCATAATAATTACTAAAATTTCTAAAAGTTGTAATTGACTCAGTTAGAGTTAGTAATAAAAATCAAGCGAGAAATCACCTATGAGTAGTCACAACTCTCGAGAATACTTCTCAACTGATTTACTTGTTTACAACTTTGGTCTAATTAGGAAGACTACAAGTATTTTTACTAATTATGGTACCTAAATAATGAAATAGATAAAATATTTATTGTTTAATGCATTTTTGTTAAGACATTGGTATTAATTCAACCCAAGAACAAACAAACTTAATCAAACTTACAAATATCCAACAAATACAATCAGCGGAAGAATTGAAAAAAAAGGTTTAGATGACTAGTTTAGTTTTTAAAAAACTTTGTAGTACACTATCAGATTCTTTTCTTCAAAAACTTTTATATCTGCGACCTATAGCCAGAATCAGTTTTTTTTCAAATTGAAACCGTGTTTCGACGTTCTGACAGTTCGCGGCTATACACAAGATGTTGCACATTCGCATTATGCCGCATCTGCATTTACAAATAGTCGCATATTTTCGTTATTTCGCATGTGCGAAATTCAAGTGCTCCTAAACAATATAGCAACAAACAAAATATTTATTCGATTTCCGAAGAGTATATTTCACCTTGATAACATGTTAACTAAATCTTAACTAAATTCTTCCAGGATAAATGTTTTGAAAATGATTTTAGATTTTGGGGAACAAAATTACTTTAATTGTATATAACTACAAATCAGCGTGTACTTCACAAATGAGTAAAGATTTTATCACATTATTACTAAACAGTTTGACTCCACATAAAATGTCACTCTTAGCGGACGAAACTGGAAGTTACACTTTCTACTTGACTAATGGCAAAATACTAACATGAAGGCCAAAACCTAAAGAAAGAAAAAGAAAAAAAAACCTAAGGAAAAAGCTTGCCATTGGCTACATAGTAATATGGCTGCCATTCGGATAAGTCCAGAAAAGTAGAATATCGATATCGATACATGATATATTAGTGATGATTGATAGTTAAGTTTAGGTAAATAGATAAACAATATTATTTACCTACCGATTGAAATTGCTACTATCAACTTACTTACTTACTTAGTGCTTAATTGGCTTATAAATAAGGAAATGTAATGAAACAAAAATAAAGAATATTAATTGACTTTTCACCAACGTAATTTTATACATTGAGGTGTGTAAATGTACAATTTTATTTATATAAATTTACTCTTTATATTTATTACAAAATTCATTATTATTACAAAAAAATGTGATCAGATTACATTCAAACCGCTTTCTTTACTTTAAAGTGAACACTTGAAATAATTCTTACTACGATAGACTGTGATTGATATTTTCAATGCCAATGGTACCCTTTCATATATTTTCCAAATATTCTATTCAGGGAAAGTAAAATAAAATATCGACAATTATAATAGCGCATCACTATAAAATTGAACACAAAATATGGCTTTTTGGCAAGCATGAGTCACTATGTCGTTATCTCTTTCAGCATATATAATGTCAACATTTGATAAAAAGAGTCAAAGAGATGTTGTGAAGTTATATATGTCGATTCCAACGATATTTATATAAAAAAAATTGCTAGAGAACATTGTTGCACTTCTTTTTGTATTCCTAATTCTATGTAAGACACTCAGACCAATAAAAAAGAAGAGGAAGTTTCTGTGAGTTTTGGCGCCATCGAGAGGAATAATGTTAGCAGTTTTTTCATGGTTACTAAGGTTTGTGAAAATGTTACATAAAATTTGCAGTCTTGTACAATTTAAAATTGTCAATTTTATCTAAGAAAAGTTTAAAAGTGAATTAATTATTTATGAAGAAATTACCACCGCTGATAAAGCCATGGCCTCGACATGACTCTTTGACGACTAATGACTAATTCCAAATAAAGAATTACGTTACAAAAATGATCCACAAGAAAAAACAAAAGAAGATGCAGTATGGGCTTTGGTCTCAGCCTGCCCCATGTAGGTGAAATGAAAGAAGAACAACGGACTGTACCTACGTTTGTTTTTTATTTTGGTTTTTGTATGTTTGTTATGCGATTACCTACTCAGCAATAACGAACCGAATTTAATTAATCCTTTTTGGAAAGATTGGTTATGATTCCGAGGTGATTAGATCTTCACGAACAGATCCCCGAAGGCACAACCAGGGCACCCACGACAAGCCGAAGACACTAAGTCCAACTGGGCACACATCCAAACTCAAGCAACATTTTTTTTGGCTAGACCACAGAATCGATGTCGTTAACATGGATAAAAAAATATACATTACTTATTACTATGTAAGTATACATTAAAACGTAGTGATTATATTCTCTTTGGTATACATAACTCAAAAATAGGTTGGTACACTTACTAATAGGATATTGATGTTTCAAAAAAAGAATGACCAAATGCGACGTAATACAATGGTAATCAGTTTAGCGCAATTTTCATATAAAAAAAAATT
>NJDC01006869.1:36760-73153 GCA_002245475.1 Calephelis virginiensis | reverse complement strand
AAAAAAAGAATGACCAAATGCGACGTAATACAATGGCAATCAGTTTAGCGCAATTTTCAAAAAAAGAATGACCAAATGCGACGTAATACAATGGCAATCAGTTTAGCGCAATTTTCATATAAAAAAAAATTAAGAAAATAAGTTAGCTATGTTTTTTATTCGCCTAAATCATATAACACTAGTTGCCTTATATCTGAATGGGTTTAGACTTACTTTCAAATGATACGGGTTATAACTTTTCAACATGTTATGTCAAGTAACATGTGTCACTTTAAGTAAACTTCATACAAAATTCAGGTCTTTGGCTATTGCCATCAAAGAGTATATAAATACTACGTAATAAGAGGCGGGACTTCCATAGATACATTGCAAACCCGAATTTGTACAAAGTTTACTTGAAAAATTATAACCCGTATAATTTAAAAGTAAATCTAAAGGCATTTAGATATAAGGCAACTAGTGGGAGTTTTGGCGCCATCGAGAGAAAAGATGGTCGAATTTTTTTCATAATTATTGAATTTCGTGTTAATATTGAATGAAATTAGTCAATTTTGGTGGCATTTTGTACAATTTTGTTCAGTAAAAGTGCACAAATGAATTAATCATAAAGAAATTAGCGTATCGTATATTTTTTCGTTGCCGCCAAATCTCGTTACATGAGCTTGTGTAAAAAGGCCACCGCTTTACCCAAGAGCCTGACATGACTTATTAACGACTTACGACTGATGACTAATTAAAATTAATTGAAATTGATATAAAATTTGATGCAAATTTCTACTTGACTAATGGCTAAATACTAACATAAAGGCCAAAACTTAAAGAAAGAAAAAAGAAGGCAACTTGAAAAATTATAACCTGTATAATTTGAAAGTAAGTCTAAAGGCATTCATATGTAAGGCAACTAGTGTCATATGATTTGGGCGAATAAAAAACATAGCAGACTTATTTTTTTTTATTTTTTGATATGAAAGTTGCGCCAAACTGGCAATAGCCACGCACAATTTGATAGGATTGCCAAGCAAGCATTGAACCGAGTTTTGGCGCCACCGAGAGAAAAGATGGTCGAAGTTTTTTCATATTTATTGAATTTCGTGTTGATATTGAGTGTAATTAGTCAATTTTGGTCGCATTTTGTACAATTTCGTTCAGCGAAAGCGCAGAAATGAAATAATCAGGAAGAAATTAGCGTATCGTGTATTTCCTCGTTGCCGCCAAACCTCATTATATGAGCTTAGGCAATGAGGCCATTTCTTTACCCAAGAGCCTGACATGACTAACTGACGACTTATGAGTTATGACTGATGGCTAATTATAATTTGTTAAAATTGATGTAAAATTTGAAGCAAATTTCTACTTGACTAATGGCAAAATACTAACGTGAAGGCCAATGCTTAAAAAAAGAAAGAAAGCATTGAACCAAATCCAGATGTTTAAATTATAAAAATATGAAAAAACACATTTCGAGATTCCCGATCCAGGAATAAGTCCCAGACAGGGATGTAGTCAACGCCAACACTGAACCACGAGACCACAGAGGCGATTCACACAGTGCACTAGTTTTGAAAAGTAGGCAGGTACTAGGTACTTGTACTACTTCGGCAAACTTCGTTCCGCCCTTTCAGTTTGTATGGGTAAAATTAAAATGTTGTTTTTCCTAGTTTTCTCATAGTCGAACGGGATAAAATATGTCCGTCTCCTGGTTCTAAGCTACCTGCCTATCAATTTTCAGCCAAATCGGTTCAGTCGTTCTTGAGTTATACATAGTGTAATTAACACGACTTTCCTTTATATTTATATATAGATTAACCATATTTATAAACATGAACATGTTATTGTAAAACTTAAAAAGGCAGACTAAATCTAATACAATGTGATTTATACATACAAATGAGAATACATATTAATGTTATAGGTATAAGCGGGAATCGATCTGTCGCTTTTACGACTGAATCACTCTACCGATTTTGATGAAATTTATTTTGTCTATACTTACCTAGTTGAAGACCCGAGTTCAAACATAAGCTCCTTTTTATTTTTAAAAGTCAATCCCCATTAGAACTGTGCATAATGGGGTATAAACATATTCTAGGCAGACGAAGTCGTGATTAATCAACTAGGTCAAGGTTTCCCAAACTGTGGGTCACGACCCACTGTGTGGGCTCTGCCTGTAGAATAAAACAACACCCTACCGATAACGCACCCCACGACCGTCTATTTAATTATTCTAATTTTAATGTAAGTACCTAGTTATTTAATTAAGACTTAATTAAATAAAATATTCAAATTATAAAAAAAAATGTGTTTAATTCCTTCATTCATATTGGTGACAGTTAAATGTCCTAGAGGTGGGTCCTGAGTTTGGGAACTTTTTTTAGATGGGTCGTAGCCTAAACAACTTTGGGAACCACTGAACTAGGTAGTCCTTAAATAATGCGAAAGTATTTGTTTGTCTATCTTTCGCTATACACAAGTATAATAGAGCAGACTAGTCTATTTTTCTATTTATAAATATTTACTTTTATATTTACCTACCTATTTACACATTGTATCTATATAATTACTAGGTACCTACATTAAACTTTGTTAGTTAAAAAAAATACTTACCTATAAATATTTGGCCACGATGATAAATATCTTGGTAAATACATTTTTTCAGGAATATGTCCGTTTTTTAACCACATATACGTTTCAGCGATTAATAATAATTTCAATTTGAAATTTCTGAGAGCCACTCTACACCTTTTCCGATTTTGTTGTTTGCATGCATAGCCCATTATTGTAAATAAATATTATAAAATAAAACTCTGTATAATACTTGAGTTGACTAGAATATTTACAGCGAAGCTCAACTCGACGGATATTCAACTGTTGTGTTTTTGTACTTGTAGTCCTACTCGGTGAATGGTGACGCATCTGTGGAGCACCAACATGTTGGTACAGGTCGGGTGCATTGTTTGATTAATATAACTTGTGCTACTCAAGTAGGTAGGTACCTATATCATGAGTATGCGTTTAATATTTAAAGTACACATTCAATTTATAGTAATTTCAAACATACTCTTCACGCTAAATTGTTCAATAGTAGAGAGAGCGCATCAAGTAACCAAGTGATACGATTCACGGATAGGGTAACCAACCATCCAGATTTGTCCGGAAATCGTCTGCATTGTTTTGAGCCTTGTTTATTATTTGGTTCTCAATTTTTTCCTTATTTTTTTAAATAAATAAATAAATATCCCTGGACAAGTTATACAAATTAAATCTAACCCCAAAGTAAGTAAAATTTTATGCTTGTGTTATGGGTGTAAGTCAACGATTCTAATACATAGAAATACATATATAGAGACCAAAATAAACTTAATAAACGTTACCTACTTATATATTGTACAGATATAAAAAAAATTAATTATGAAGCATAACTAAATTGCCCCTGTGGTCTAGCGGACTAACGTCGGACTTGACTTCTTGAGGTCCCGGGTTCGATTCGGGTAACAAAAAAAAATTGCGTATTTTCAATTTTCTAATAAAAAAAAGTTTCCAGGGATTAGATGTGCCCGGTTGACAATAGGCTTGCCATCTGCACTTTGTGGGACCTAGTGTTTTCGGCTAGTCGTAGGTGCCTTGGTGGGTATGAAGATGCATATCTAAATACAAAAGGATATCGTAGGAAATCAATTCTGTTTTTACTGTAAACAGGTTTGTAGGAATGAACACTGAGCATGAGATTTGGCGTGAAGATATGTATGCGTGTATAAACAAAAACCAGTGTAACAAAACAAGTGTTTACATTATATTTTCTTTCGAAATAAAACAAACAGGTAATGTTTTTTTCTAATGTTTACTTAGCAACTACCTTCTTAAACTTTTTTTTGAAATACATAGATAAGACTAAATTTTTTATTACAACCACACTAACCCCAAGTTCCGGTTTTAATAATTATCTCACTAAGAACAACCACAGATTATACAACAAAAAACCTGATTAAATCTGCACAGATTGGTAACGCTGCCCAGAGTATCCTTAGACAAGAATGCCAGTGTTCACTATTGTCATGTTTTAGTTTTGGGGTTCACGTAGATAATAAATTTACTCTAGAGTCTCATTCCGGCGTAAGCTTAACACTAGACACACGCAGTTTTTGTCTTAATGTCTATAGGCGACTTGCATTTCTTACCTTCAGAAAATCTGTCTTGTGTGGTATGGTAGCAAACGGTAATATCTTACATGATAAAGCTATAATAAGTTATTCTCTTTTCTAAGGCATTCTCGTCGCCAAGAGTTTATTTCTTTTCTGACAAGTTTAAAAACTGGGAGTATAAAGTTACGTGAAAGGTAGGTATCAGCACAAAATATAAGGCAGGGTAGAGGTTACACTTACACATTATTATGAACACCTCAGACACAGGATAGCGACGCACATATAACTTCGATGGTGTCTACAGTCCGTGTTATCCCTTACCATCAGAAGATTCTTGCTCCGCTGTATTTTGCCTTAAAAATAAGCAGGGCCCTGTAGAACGACTTGGGGGGCGTATATAAATTACGTGAGGTGTATTTTTACATTTTCTTTACGTTACATTGGCAACGCACCATTATCACCTTTGGTGTTTGTGGGTGGCGTGAGTTTTTTGCCATCAGGAAATCCTTGTTTGCCTTCCAATAACATAACAAAACCCAAGTGATAGAGTATGGAGGTGGCAGAAAACGGCCGTGCAGAATCATATGCAGATCACTCCAGCGTGGGCTGGCACTTCTGGTCTATTATAACTAAATTAACTAAATTGAGCTACTTGGTATAAAACAAATAAGGTGGTTTGACAGTCAGTAGATGTATAAAGTTGAGGTATGAATGAAATTATGTATTTTCTTTTAAAGGAATTAGTGAATGATCTTCGACGGATATACTTATACATGCTTGAGATTAAATCTCAAGCATGTATAAGTATGGATGAAATGGACCAAAATAGCATATTTTTTTTGTGATTGAAGCAAAAAAAAATGCGATATATTTATCGAGACCCCCCTCTCTCCAACATAAGATTAGGTGAGATTTGAATCGACTCCCTCCCCTCCTTAAACATCTCACGTAATTTGTGGACAAATATAGTAATCAAACAAAATATATAACTTTATTACATTTATTTTTTTACATTAATTTGACAATTACCTGCCTACCTGGTAGGTAGGCTACCTAACTATCGCACCGCTGTCTACCTGGTGAAGTAAGTCATAGTCAAATAAATACTGGGTTGTTTGATGGACTCAAAGTATCACACTTTACTTTGAGGTGTTATTTGGTCAATTATTTTAGTAATATGTGGTAAGATAAGTGTGGTAAGTAAGATATCGCCTCTGTGATCTAGCGGTCCGGGTGTTGGACTTGACTGCATGAGGTCCCGGGTTCGAATCCCGGGTCGGCCAACAAAAAGAAAATTGGATTTTTCAAATTTTCTAATAAAAATGTTGGTCGGGATTGGAAATGTGCCCGGTTGGCGATAGGCTTGCAAGCCTATATTTGTGTCTTCGGCTAGTCGTGGGTGCCTTGGTTGTACCTCTGACTACCTCTTCGGGGATATGGGCGTGAAGATACTTTACTTTGTGGTAAGATAGTCTCTTAGTAAATACTATATAACTTTCTGCTTAGTTACATCTTTTATTTTTAGTAAAGGGTTGCTTTTTGGGTATACATTATTTTATTGATTCATTGATTAATTTGACTGGGATAACATTTATATATCCCTGGACAAGTTACACAAATTGAATCTAATCCCAGTAAGCAAATTATATACTTGTGTTATGGGTGTTCGTCAACGATACTAATACATATAAATACTTAAATAGATACCAGAATAGATTTAATAAACACCCAGACCCGGAAATGCAGTTATCTAAATGCTCATCACAAAAATGCCTGCCCCAGTCGGGAATCGAACCCGAGCCTCGCGATTAATTGGTGTAGTTAGGCGTGTATGCTAGCCACTCGACCAACGAGGCGGTCACTTGTCCTATTAAAATATCAAAATCATCGTCACCATAATGTTTAACTATTCAATAAGTATTGCTGTTTTCTGTTACTCAAACAGAGCCTTCTAAGAAAATGTTATTGCTTAATTAAGCAACCTAGTTAGGATTTAAGACAAATGGCCCCGACTGGGGACTTACCTATTTCTGGTCTTCTAAGATTAACGCTCGCCATTGTCGTATTCCATATAGAAGGGTGCACACGATTATTTCACGCGAGATGCTTAAGATCTTCGAATATCAATTCCGATTTATAACATTTGTACCACTCAAGATATTTGTTAAATAATACTTATAATTGGGAACTAATAAAAACTATTAGTACATTAAAATATTTTAATTTAATCTTAAAAAAAGTACTTAAACATATACTAACATTATTTACATAATAAATTATCATTAACACTATACACAGACACATTCAGCAAAGAAAATGGATCAATTAAAATACAGTCGAGGGGCCTTACACTTCTTAAAGCGACATTTTAAAACAAAATAATTTCAATAATATAATACAACATTCAGCGTAATGAGACATATTGCAATAGTCGATAGTTTTGAAGTCCCAACGAGATGCAACGACCCCATTGCCCGGTAGTGGTTACTGGATTGTTTGACCAGTGCCGTCAGGCATAATAACGTAGTAGAGGGTTGTGCAGCAGCTCGCCAGGATTGGTACCACCGTTTTACCTGGATAGCATCTTTTTTTTAAATGAAAGACCAACGAATAAGCACACGAGTCGCCTGATAGCAAAAGACAGCCGTGGCATAAAGACACCTTAGATGTTATAAGTGGAACGTTGTCCAATGGCCGGGATATTATGTCGATTGTACAAGTCTACCGGCTACCCTACCCTCATGACCGGAATTAGATAGAGTCAATATGAGGGCAGGAATACACAAAGTGGTAGATCCCTACCAGGGCCAGTTGCTGCACGGTACTCTACCATCAGTGGTCTTATTGGTAATGACCAATTTAGCCAGTGCTCCACTCTTACGACCTGCCTGGCAGCAAAGCAGATGGTCTGTTTTGTTTAGCGGACCCGGACCACACACAGTGCTCGCCATTGACGTGTTCAGTGTTGGAGTCCGCTTAACTTGCACACGTGGCCTAAGACCCAATCATAAGATGATAACGCACCTGTAACATCTATGGTGTCTATCTTCGACAGCGAGCCGCCTGCTTATTGACGACAGCATTGATACAATACTATGAGGTCACATTACAGGCCCAGTTATGGACCGACAGAGACAACATATAAAACATACAAAACTATAATACAACTCGTGCCTAACATAAGCATTTATGAACACAGTTTTAAAAAGAAAGATCATCAGATTTTCTTTTATTTTCATTATTACCTACTTAAATCGCAAAAACCTCACCACAGGGCTTTTGTTTAATAGTAAACAGATAAAATAATCGCCTCTGTGATCTAGCTATACGATACCGGACTTCATTTCTTGAGGGTGGGTTTGATCCTCAGATCGGATAACAAAAAAATAGAAAATATGTATTTTCAATTTTCTAATAAAAATAATGTTGCCTGGGATAGGATATGTGCTCAGTTGGCGATATCTTGCCATCTGTAACATTGTGGGACTTAGTGTCATCGGCTAGTCGTACTTTCCCGCAATACTGTTTACCAGACAATAGTGGTAATTTTGTCGCGCACTCACAAAACAAATTTGAAGTTATCGCTATCTTCTTACAACGATAATAATAGAAAGAGACAAAACACTTTCAGTGCTGTCAGATTAGTCTGTACACGACATTTTCACAGAGATTCAGAGACAGAACTCACGGAGCGATTTTTACCCGCGGGTTTGCGATTTTATTTCAAAACTCACGAGACGGGTAATTTTTGTGGTCCCGCAGCCGCCGCGGTAGAAATTATCGCCCGGTTGATTATCGCGCGGCCGGCGGTTGCGGTTTAATTATCAGTACTTTTTTACTAGAAAATGGTCGCCCGTCAAGGGACCTCAGAGCGCGCAGTCGCAACCCGCCGAGGCGGCGGCAAGAAACCGCCACCCGCACGAATAACGGGCAGACGACCGCTCGCGGGAACCGCAAACAACCGCAGGCGCTGCGGGTGAAAATCGCGCCGTGAAATGTGATCTTACTTTTTGCATATAAATCTACATTCTACAAAATCCGCGGGCCCGCAACCGCCGCGGCCCGGATAAAAACCGCGCCATGAGTTCTAAGTCATAATCTACCACACGGAAAACGTTGATTAAAAACATCACAATTTGACATGTCCGGACTGAAATCTGACATGTCTTAAATCTATTTTGTTTTTGTTTCATTTGAAAAAAAATAGCGTGTAACTAAAAGTTTAGTTTATGAACAGCAGAATCACCACCATCGCCTCTGTGGTCTAGCGGTTCAGTTGTTGGACTTGACTGCATGAGATACCGAGTTCGAATCCCAGGTCGGGCAACACAAAGAAAATTGGGTTCTTCCAAATATTCATATAAAAAAAATGTTGCTCGGGATAGGATATGTGCCCGATTGGCGATAGGCTTGCCACCTATCACATTGTGGGACTTAGTATCTTCGGCTAGTCGTGGGTGCCCTGGTTGTTTCGGGGATATGGGCGTGAATATACTAGTTTCACCACCGTTGTCACGGTTTTACAATTAAACAAAATACAATGACTTAAATATTTTGTTTAAGTGTTATTTAAAAACGTGTATATACAATTTCATACACCAAGAGCCGACGACAGAAATATTGAACCAAAAGTAAACAAAGGTCGTCTTATCGGATATCAAGACATATCAAATACAACGCGTTCAAATATTTAACTGAGCATAAAAAAATACCGAATTACTTACAAAAATGCTAATTATTTACTTACCTATATACATACAATATATAGAACTATCCTCAATATATTTTAATACAAGCAATGATGTGATCAATGTAAAACAAACGAGTGTTATTTTTCCATAAGTGCTACATATAAATTCCTCTTAGGGACATATATATTTAAAGACAAAATTACAACATCCTTGACCCGAACCTGACCAAATTACATAGAACATTTATTGTTATTTATTAAAACTAGTAGTCGCCCATTGGTTGAAATTCGACCATAGTAAATTTTAATATATGGTTGATAAGAACGCCATCTTCATTTCTCAAGGCCAACTACTTTGTTTCCAAACTTTTTAGTGCGCCATCTTTGATCTTTTATCGTTATCATCAATATGTTTGTGTGTGTCAAATGCATGGTAGTGTAGGTAATGTTTTATTTATTGATTTAATGTACTTAATAAGCATTATTATATAAAACCAGCTGCTACCTCCGGCTTCGCCCGCGTTTTCACAGAAACCTGGTGTGCGATCGGGATTAAAAATAGCCTATATGTTAATCCAGGTCACAATATATCTGTCTTCCAAATTTCAGACAAATCCGTTCAGCCATTCGAGCGAGAAAGAGTAACAAACATCCATACATACATAATTACAAACTTTCGCATTTATAATATTAAAGGATATTAGCGTTTTCGTAAAAAAGGACCCAAAGTTTTGGCATCACGTATTAATATATAAATTAATATCTAAATCTAAAGATTGAAAATAAAAAGTAATTCATTGTGATACAAGCACCGTGACTACATCAATTACTTTTATTTATACCTAATTCTAAGCAGTCTTAATAGTTCATAACCAAATTCATTCAATTTTCATTAGTTATACATTAATTAACTATTTCCATAATACACGTACTGGTCGAAATCTCAAAGCAAATACGGAGGGTTTCGGATTGAAACACGTTTGTAGCAAATTAAAAGCTAGTCGAGTCTCATATTTTCCTTAACTATTTTTTATTGATTTTAATTTTTATTTACTGTTTTTATCTCTTGTTGGCCAGGGGATTGGCGTACACCTCTAACTCAACTGAACATCCGCGAGAGTCGGGTTCGATTTCTGACGGGGGCACGCATTTTTGTGATCAACATCTAGAATTTAGATTTTCATATTGTCAATTAAATTTATTCAAGTATCTATTAAATATTTCTATGTATGAGTGTCGTTGACTTCCGCAACACAGGCAAATAATTTGCTTACTGTGGGATAAGATTTAATTAGCGTAAAATGTCTAGGGATGTTCATTTATTTTTCGAATTAAGATACAGGCGTATTAAAATGTCGTTTGCATTTTTTCTAATAAATTGTTACTTTAAAACTAGGTTGATTATAAATTGTCCCGAGACCATGCGATTTTCCACTACCCTTTAGAAAAGTCTTAAAATTACTTTCCTATCTTAAACTCATATACAAATCAAAAAGTTCATATTTTTCTTTCAAGATATTCAAATTACAATCAAACATTTGCTAAATATATTTACAGAATTAAAAAAAAAACTATATCACACAAATATTTTCTAATACATAATGTATAGTTTATTTATAAAATATTCGAATGTAGTTCGCGATTCTGCTTGCGAAAGAAATATACGGCCAATATTAATAACCTATCGACAGATAAAGATAGACCTTTTAGAGTCTTGTTGGTAAGAAGATTTTATTAATTATTGAAAAATAACAGCGGTTACCTGGCAACTGATTTAAAATATCACGATTTCTTATCTTAGGTTATTAATATTGGCTGATAGTTAATAATTAATACTAATCATTTCAACAACTTTATTATTGTATAGAGGATGGTGTTTCTATGTATGTAACTATTATTTTTTAATCATAAATAAACGACATATCTTAACTATTCCCATACTATATGTAGGGATATTATTGAATGTATGGCTGTTGTATGAAATTTGTTTGGAAATATTAATTCATTACATTTTTAAGCTACCTGGATTTAGTATTCATCATAATCATAATAGTCATCATCTTGTCCGTTCTGAAGCATGGCGGCGAGAGACATCTCACCAGAATCAGGCACCTCCACCTCCATTTCGTCTTCGTAATCATCTATTACCTCTGCAATATAATTAAGAAAATTAATAGAGCATTGCTTGAAACTTCATAAGGGAGTTTGCCATACATGTATATTTTGTGTAACAACTGTATATGTTCTGATTTGCTTACATTTAAATATTATATTATATTACTTATAAGTAAAAAACTTGTAACTAAAAAATATAAATGCATGTTTAAATAATTAATCAGAAAGTAGTTCGGCAGTTGGTACCTATGTGCTACCTATGTAGATAGTTAATTTTAGGACTACGAAGATGTCGCCTAGCGACAGTAATGTACCTGGCGGTTCAGTTGGCGTGGGCGGCGCGGGGGAGGGGACGGGTGCGGGGGCGGGGGAGGGGGCCGCCTTCTTCTTCCGCTTGCGAGGCGCCGGCGAAGACGGGACCGCGCACGGCACCGGGCTTGGGGGCTTCGTGCTGTAAGAGACAAATATATCTGAACTCTCTCTTTGAAACCAACGACAAAATTCAATGTATGTGTGGTGGGTGTTACTATACAGTAGTAATCTATATATTAATACGTGATGCCAAAATTTTGGACCCCTTTTTACGAAAATTGCGCAGACGCAGGAGCGTAAAATTTGGCACACTTATAGTTTATGTGTACGAGAAGTGCAGAACGCTAATATTATTCAATAATAATGCTTATCAAATACATTAAATCAATAAATAAAACATTACCTACACTACCATACATTTGACACACACCAACAAATATATTTATGATAACGATAAAAGATCACAGATGGCATACCATACAGTTTGGAAACAAAGTAGTTGGTCTTGAAAATGAAGATGGCGTTCTTACCAACAAGATATTAAAATGTATTATGGTCGAATTTCGACTAACGGGCGACCATTAGTACATTTAAATATACCGAAAACTAACAAAACATCCAGACTCAGAAATATTAATGACATGTTGATCTTTTTTGTATAAAAGGCAAACAAGCAGACTGTTTTCCTGGTGGTAAGAAATTCACGCCGCCTAGAGACACCAAAGCAGATGGTGCGTTGCCAACCTGAGGCCGGGATGTTAAGCTACCTAATACTCCGAACGGAAACAAATCATCGGCAAGTACGTACGTCCGTATATACATATCTTCGCGCCAAGTCCCTTGCCTCGTTAGAGAGTACTAATTGGCAAATGTTATGAAATAATTATTGTATGTACTAATCACTATGTTATTTAATGTAAGTAATATAATACAAAAACAAGTTGCGTAAAATTCATTAACACAGCAGTCCCACGGACGCGACGGTACAAAAAGGTCGTGGATTTGAAATGACTAACGTGTAGCTAACCTCGCAGTTTCTATAACTTTATCGGACTGGTTTAGCCTTTTAATAAATGCAAACGTTATTTTTATTGATAAGAGAGTTCTTTCGCATTTCCAGAAGAATTTCTTTCGCTTTGCCTTCGAGAAGAAGCTAATAGAAGAAGTCGATGCAAAAAACGCTAGCTGTGTAATGGGACAATATCTATTTATTTTATTTTTATGTGAATGGTCGGTGAACAAGCACACGGGTTTCCTAATGGTACGAGACAACCGTCGCGTATAGACACCATAGATTGTACAGGTGCGTCGCTGTCCTACAGCAGAGATATTAGGCCTATTATAACCAGAACATGACAGAGTCATTATGGCCTCATTATGACTACCTCGTTGATCGAGGGGCTAGCGTACACACCTAACTCTACCGACCAACCGCGAGGCTCAGGTTCTATTCCCGACGGGAGCAGGCATTTGTGTGATGAGCATTTACACTTCTGCATTTCCGGGTCTGAGTATTTATAAAATTTATACTTATATCTATTAAAATATAAGAATTGTTGACTAACACCCATAACATAAGCATATGATTTGTTTACTTTGGGGTTAGATTCCATTTGTGTGACTTGTCTAAGGATATTTATTATTTATAATGGCGGCAGGAATAGGTAAAGCGGTGGATCCCTACCCAGGCAGGTTGTTGCACTGTACTCGATGACCAATGGTCTTGTTAGTACTGGAATATATTATTTAAACCGTTGCTCGCCTTTTACGAGCTGCCTGGCATAGAGGCAGATGGAAAAAAAGGATATAATTATATATAAAATAATTTTTCATCTGTAGAAGAGAAGCCCGAATCCCCGAAGAGGTTGGTAGAGATAACCACGACTAGACGAAATGTGATGAATGGTAACCTGTAGTATGGGACAGGATGTACCTACCCAGGGTTTAGTCCAGGTTTCCACGTTTAACGATCAAGAATAACTACAAAGGAAATCAACTCACTCGGGTACAACGTCCGGTCTGGGTGTACTTGGAGCCGGCAGCGGAGTGCCGGGCTGGTCTAGACTCTTAAGGATGTCGTAGTTGATCTTTAAGCTGATCTTCTTCTCGGCCAGCATTTTGCCCACAGCCTCCCCGGCGGTGGCCGCGTTGCAGGCCACCTTCTTCTTGTACGAGCCGCGGACCTTTCTTTTCTTATCCTTACCCTCTTCGCGTTCTCTAATTCGTGCTTCTTCTTTGACTATAAGCAAAATACAACATTGGTTAAAACTTAGGAAAATAAACAAATACATACATACATATCTTCACGCCAAGTCCCTTACGATGTAGGCAGAGAGTATCGAGTGCCAAACCTCTTGATCCTGACAAACCTGTCTGGCTTCCTTCACACTAATAACCCTTTTCATACAAACACGCCGGTTTCGGAGACTCTTGACACCATCCTCGGATAATATCCGAGTGATCTGATCGTGGAATGTCAGCCTTGGTCTCCCCGGGTACCTACATCCATCCACATTCGCATTGCTTATATCTGCTTTGTCAATCTTCCATCTGTCATTCTTTCCACATAACCGAACCAGCGAAGTATGCTCTTTCGAATTTTAACACTAACACTTTCTTTCAATCCCACTCTTTCTCGGATCTCACTGTTACGAATACGGTCAGCGAGCGTTACATCACGTAAATAAACATATTAATGGATTCAATGAAGATTTTTATTATTTATACGGGGCATCTACGGGGTAAATATTATATACGAAAATACGTTAATGTTTACTGAGGATTAAAAGTCTGATTAAAATATCAGGCAAATAATAATCTAACAGCGTTAAAAGTGTTTTGTTTCTTTCTATTACTATCGTTAAAAGAAGATAGCTACAACTTATAATTAGGGAGTGCACAACAAAGTCTACAATATTTAACGTACTTTTCTTCTATGTGGTATAACGTGGAACAACCTACATATTATTTTGCAACCGAAACCGACACCGACCTTTCGGTTTTGCTCTCAGTTTTGATCGAAACCGAAACTTGCTTAAACAACTTACAAATTTCTATTAATACAGAAATGTGGTTTTTTCCAATTTTCTATTAAAAAAAATGTTGCCCAGAATCGGATATGTGCCCGGTTGGCAATAGGCTTGCCACCTATCATGTTGTGGGATTTAGTGTCTTCGACTAATCGTGGGTGCCCTGGTTGTGTTTTTTATACAGAAATAAAATTTACTTTTACCAACATTTTTAGTCCACATGTGGCTGATGCATGGGTACATAGGTTAAAGAGATGTTTATGATTTTTCTAACCTGAAGCTGAGATATCAAGTGCGGCAGTGAGGGATACCGGACTGGCCGAAAATATTAAGTCCCACAATGTAAAATGTGGCAAGCCTATCGACAACCTGGCACATATACAATCTCGGGCAACATTCTTTTTTTTTAGAAAGTTGAAAATACACATTTCCTATTATTATTTATTTCCCGACCCGGGGATCGAACCCAGGACCTTAAAAAGTCAAGTCCGATCCCGGACCGCTAGACAACAAAGGCGAAAGTGAACACTGTAATTATGTAAAGACGAATAGATACTATTATTTTTTAATGACGGGTAAGCTGTTTCAGAACCCAGTTACGTAGATCTACTAGTCACTGTGTTAGTGAAACTGTCACTCGCCTCCTATAAGCTGTTTGGTACGAAAGTAGTCAACCTACATCTACAGAAGCCGAGAGAACCGCGGGAGTGTAAAAACTATAAAAGCACTAAAATCTTTTTTACTAACTTTTCTGTTGCTTCAAATAATCCGCATTGATGCTGTTCCACAACATCGTTTTGTGTCTTGACTCTTCCTCCGTCATGATGAGTGTGTTGACGTACTCCTCATCCTGTGTACTGAGGACCAGTTCTTCCGGAGCATTCAGGTCTTTATTGAACTGACTCTTAGGGTCTGGCTTCACGAATTTCTCTGTCTTCTCTTCTGATTGACCTAGACCTATCACCGCTAATTCTGGACCTGTAAAGTTTTATAAAGAATTTTAAAAAGATACTACGTAATGCAGGGTGGCTGGCTTTAAGACAAAAGTATCAAAAAACCAGTTACTTTCGTCCTTGGTACATTTCCATCTTTGTTTGCCAATCCACTTCCAATAAGAGCAGCTAAGGTCTAGAGCAGCGGTCGGCAACCTTTTGGCAGGCAAGGGCCAAGGCAGCAAAATAAACTAAAGGAGGGCCACACTTGTAATATTTACCCTAAAAGTCAAATATACCTACATATAATTGGTCATGTCCCAAAGGAAAAATGAAAATGGGCTGAGAGAAGCGCGTTCTTAAGGCTAAATCTACATTATACGCCGTATATTATACGGTCAAGCGCGGAACGTTCATGAAGTTATTTTGATATTTATAACTTATTAGTTATTTACAAAACATTCACGGGCCGCAAGTAAGACGTCGGCGGGCCGTGGGTTGCCGACCGCTGGTCTAGAGGATCAATCATATTATATACATGACAATGGTAAAGTATAGATCATAAACCAAAGCCTAAATAACTTTTTAGCAATTAAAATAAATACATCTTTAAGAAGCAAACGCTGCTTGAAAAAATATGTGTCATCATTATAATTATAATAATCCTAAACCTATATGAAACCTGGATAAGAATCCTCTAGATAACGTCAGCTTTCAAATAAAAAAAATCTACATATCAATCGATCCATGCATTCAGGTTACGATACAATACACACGCACGCACACACGCGCGCACTGACACGCGCGTGTACATACACGCATACATACACAGACGTAAACGCCTATATACGTCAAACTTACAGCACTCTGTTTTCCGTTAAATTTGTTTAAAAATATACAATAAAAGGTAAGGTTATTTTGGAACTATGTTCTTACCAAGGCCCTTTTCTAATTTCATTTTTTCACTTTCCGTGGTAATGTCACCCGTAGGTCGCACATCTTTGGTGATCTCCCCGATTATGGACAACGTGTCCTCCGCTGCAAAACGAGATGCTTCTGCATCCTCTATACTTGTATCAGCTGAAAATGTTTAAACTCCAGTTTAAAAATATCACCCAGTTGTTGACTTTAGAGGAGAAGTTCATGAAATCCGTAGACACATATTTTTTTTGGAGGCTTGATAGCAATCGTTTCTAATTGAAAATTATCTTTTAACGTCACTTCACAAAGTGAATGTCGTCATTAAACATTTCAACGATTGATAAAACATCACTAACCAAAACCTGTACCGTCTTGTTTATAAGCAGACTATAGTAACTCCAAAGTTAAACCCGGTATTATATTCTTTATTACACTGTGATACAGACTATAAGAACAACTTAATTTCACTCATACTTTAATCTGTATTTATTAACAAGATTTTTTTTATGATATTGGAAGGCAAACAAGCAGACGGATTTCCTGATGGCAAGAAATTCTCGCCGCCTAGAGACACCAAAGGTGGTAATGGTGCGTTGCCAACCTGAGGCCGGGATGTTGGGCCTCGAGCAAAATTAAGTTTACCGGCTACCTTACCCTCCGAACCGGAACACGTCATGACGTTATGGCGGCAGGAATAGGTAAGGCGGTGGTACCAATCCGGGTGAGTCGCTGCGAAACTCTACCACCTAGTCAGATGTCACGGTGTTAGCGACGGTAAGCCTATGCTCGCCTTTTACGAGCTGCCTGGCAGGAAGGCAGATGGTCTATTCTGAGAAGGAGCCCGGACCAACACTGGGATAGGGATTTGTGTACTTTTTATAGTTACTTATAACTTCACAAATCGCAAATGACTATTTCGAGGAATAAGCATTTTTATGACAATTTATGCGGATAGCCCCCAATTGTTCAAAAGCTAAAATCGGAATTAAACTGATATATTTTCGTGGATCGTTATTCAGCGACCACGCATGATTTTCGTCATTCTTAACAGTGAGTCCTTAATGGCTTGTCTTTCTACGACATCTAGCCAGCGTTTCTTGAATCGGCCTCTTTTAACGTGCCTACTAGTTTAACTGTGTTAAGTAATTTATTACCTATGTAGCCTGCCAGTTCACGTAAAACATGACCGTATTAGTTTAGACGTATTTCTTGCAGTTTATCTGCTATGTCACGGGTATTAAAACTGCCACGTGTATAAGGGTTTTAATTATGGGCCCACATAAATCAATAAAAAAGATCTTGAAGATCATGTTTATTTTTACTATCTAAACCAAATTTGTCAGTAACTTTATTTAAATTATGTTACTAAATAATTTTAGTGATCAACAAATCTATTCATTGTAAAATGGAAGCGGGTCACTGGTCTCTAGGAAACAATATAAATCAGTGCAGAAGCCAGGGACTACAAAACTTGTACAACGTTTTTCTGGGTCAATACAGACTTTCTATTGTTATCATGTCACAATAACAATACAATAAATAAATATCGCTGGACAAGTTACACAAATTAAATCTAACTCCAAAGTTCGCAAATCATATGCTTGTGATATGGGTGTTAGTCAACGATTCTAAAACATGGAAATACTTAAACAGATACCGAATTTTTTTTTGATACACAGACCCGGAAATGCACACACCTAAATTTTCATCACACAATGAAAAAATAACATAGCGGACAGTCGAGGGGGAATGCCTCACGACACTGACATCTCTGGAGACTCGGGTTCAGTTTCAGACGGGAACAGCATTTGTGTGAAGAGCATTTAGATGGCTATCTGTCTGGGACCGTGTATGTTATTAAACTTGACTTGTTGACTAGCATCTATACAACACAACACAAGTATATAATTAGCTTGGATCAATTTGTGTAATTTGTGCAAGAATTATATTTACTTATTCTGTTCATCTATGAATTACAAAGTCGTTTTCAGTTTACTCACTAATAACTAGTGGAGGGGGCATTGAGGCTATGTGCTTCTTCCGTCTCGTGTTGTCCTTTTCTAACTGTGCTTCTATTTCCCTTTGTAATTCCGTCATCTCTTTCTCTCCATCTTCTTCTTCTATCAACTGAAAGGACCAAAATAAACGTCGATTATGCTCGTATTCTGTGTGCATCCTTCTTGAAGTTTTAATATATGCGTTCCGTGTGCCATATGATGCGTTCTTGAAGTTTTTAGTTAAACATTAGAAATTATAAAAAAAAAAATGGTTGCCTGTAAAGTCGGTTTTACGGGCGAAGATTTTACGTGACAACGTCTTTTTCTCGGTAGAATATTTATTAATATGAATATTATTAAATTGCACAATAGGAACAAGGAATTGAATGAAAATAAGAAATGCACAAAATTTAACTATAGAAATGTTTACTAAAACATTGTACCGGTCTGGCGGGCCTCTCTCTCGTTCGGTGACTCATCGTAACAGACGTGAGCGGGCGTTACGCTTTTTCAAGAGTGACTCCGAGCCACAACCTAATTTAAGACGTTGTCACGTCAAAACTAAAGATATTAGACTTTATGAACCGATTGCAGTGATTTGTGACACTACACTACACCTTCTGCTTCAGCAACACATCTTCGATAGGAGGAACTAAGAATAATTAATCAGCCCATAAAAAGAAAAACAACAGCCATTAGAGTATAGTGACTAGACAGACAATCGCAAAGGGACGTGAAGTAGAAATGTTTAATGATACAAAAACTCAAAATAAAGGCACGCTGTCACAAGTGTCTGGAAAGATCTAAGAAAAAGAAGATCTTTGGTAAGACGTAGATATTTTCTTACAAAATTTTCTTAAGATATTTTTATTGAAATCAAACCGATCTCCAAATTATAGTACAGCTTATCCCCGAATTTTACTTTTGAAAGGTTGACAACCCAGCTGTACGAGTGGTACAACTGGGTTGCTAGCCTTTTGTAGTTGTTTGTGGTGGAGATCACACAACATCGGAATGGGGTTAATTTTATATAAAAGATGGAACACTTTTTTATAAATGAGGAAGCAAACGGGTAGGTAGGTCACCTGATTGTAAGAGATCATTGCATCCCACCGCAACACCAGAAGTGTCACAGATCCGGTTCCATCCTTTTAGGGAAATAAGCTGCCTGCTGTGTATGAAAACACATACATATAAATACATACTTTTTGCCCCGTGTTGGTCCGGGTGTCCTGTGTAGAATAAATTAAACAAGAAAACTGTGTATCTATAGGACATAACTACCCGCGTTAACGGATAAGAAAGGAATTAAAAATTTCGCAACGGGACTTGAATCCTCAGTAGCTCAAATGGTTGGAGCATTCGTTGGCTAGAGACGAAAGGTTACAGGTTGAAATCCTGTCTGGGCCGAATTTTTTTTCTTTCTTTAATTTTTTTTGAATAAATTGCCAGGCAGCTCGTAAGAGGCGACCAAAGGATAATTGGGTTATTACCAACAAAACTACTGGTGATAAAGTGTGGTGTTGCAACTCATCCTGGTAGGGATCCACCGCCTTAACTAATCCTGCCATTATGGTGACAGTGTCATGTTCCGATCTGGAGACTAGAGTAGGAGCCAGCAAACACGAGACAGTGAAAAACCTAGAACTTCTATGGACTCTATAGGCCAAGGTTATCTCTTACGTTCAGAAGAGCCGTGTGCTTGTTTTCTATTTTATGACATAATAAAAAAGTCGAGGTAGTCAGAGAACGAGTGCCAAGTGTTAGGGTTCCCACAGATCTGTAGAGTTTCTTCCATATTGATTACTCATTCATACAAACATGCATGAAAAACATTAGCAACACAACTCAGGAAATAAACATAAAGATTCAGTTTTGGTAGCAAAATGAGTCAGACATACTATTAACATATTATTCCCAAAATAAATAATAAACTATGCTAATTTATATAAATATCAAAAAGGCGGAAGAGAGCTGTATGTACGGCCGGTATTACAAGTTCATTATTAAATTTACATATGACCACAGAGTATTAGAATTGAATTTGCAATATATATATTTTTTTAAATAAATAAATATCCCAGGACAAGTCACACAAATTAAATCTAACCCCAAAGTAAGCAAACTATATGCTTGTATTATGGGTGTTAGTCAAAGATACTTATACATGGAAATACCTAAATAGATACCAGAATAAATTTAACAAACATCCAGACCCGGAAATGCAGACATCTAAATGTTCATGACATAAATGACTGCCCCCGTCGGGAATCGAACCCGAGCCTCGCGGTTGGTCGATGTAGTTAGGCGTGTTCGCTAGCCACTCGACCAACGAGGCGGTGGATCTTATATTCTAATACTTTATATGTCTAATATTCTAATACTTTTTTCCCCCGAGTTAGTCCGGGTTCCTTTGTAGAATAGACCATCTGCCTTCCTGCCAGGCAGCTCCTAAAAGGCGAGCATAGGCTTACCGTCACTATAACCGTGACATCTGAATAGGCGGTAGAGTTTAGCAGCGACTCGCCCGGATTGGTACCACCGCCTTACCTACTCCTGCCGCCATAGCGTCATGACGTGTTCCGGTTTGGAGGATTAGATAGCCGGTAAACTTTTGCTTGAGGCCTAACATTTCGGCCTCAGTTTGGCAACGCACCACTACCACCTTTGGTGTCTCTAGGCGGCGTGAATTTCTTACCATCAGGAAATCCGTCTGCTTGTTTGCCTTCCAATATCATAAAAAAAAACATATAAAGTTATCAGCCTCTGCAGACGAATTTGGTATTATCAAGTATCATCCAAATACGGTACTAGTACGCATACAACCTAATTTATTGTAAGAAAACAGCTGTTGGATTGTTTTCGATGGGCTTCCTTTTTAAAATCCAAGCTATGTTTCTATATAAAGTGTTAAAAAGGATTGAAATAATCGCCTCTGTGGTCCGGCTGTTCAGTTGTTGGACTTGACTGCATGAGGTCCCGGGATCGAATCCCGGGTCAGGCAACAAAAAGAAAAATTGGGTTTTTCCAATTTTCTAATAAAAAAAACGTTGCTCGGGATTGAATATGTGCCCGGTTGGCGATAGGCTTGCCATCTATCACATTGTAGGACTTAGTATCTTCGGCTAGTCGTGGGTGCCCTGGTTGTGCCTCTGCCTACCTCTTCGGGGATATAAGAGCGTGAAGAAAAAAAAGAGATAGCATTTCTTTACAAATCTTAAAAGATCACATTAAATGTATTAAAGAGATAAATACCGTCAAAAATTTTTGCGACAAATTATTGCTTGAACTGCTAAACTAATTATAAGCAAAATTTTACTATTGAAAGACTTAAATCTTACTATTTAAAAATAAGAAAAAGAAAAAAAACAAGCACAAGACCGCTGATCATGGGCATCTGTATCAAGAGTTAGTTGCCAGTGCGTTGCCGGTTACTAAAATCTTGATATACACTCCTCTTTACAATCCAATCACCTTAATAAATCAACGAGGGAAAACTGCGGAATGTACGCTGTTTCAAAGTTAACCGTTTCTTATCAAAAGGGTCAAAAGAGCATGAGCCATCTTTTATAAATTTTGATTAAGTAGTATTGGAAAAATCTTAGATTTATGGTAGTGTTATATTTTCAAAGCAAACGAAGACGCGGGCGCAGTGTGGTTATACTTTTAATACAAGCTCTATTTTCAGTTATAAAATTTGAATATAATATACGAGTATGACCTCTACATCCATCTAGATACATATTAATATTGCATTGTAGTTAAAGCGTCGCGTCCGGTTTGGATATTATAGGTATTTTCATTCACACCATTCATTTTGTGCACTTGCTTATTATTACATTCCACATTTTTGTAAAATACAAATAACTTTATCGTTCATACAATGGTCCCATTACCAAAAGTCTGGGTCTTCTTGATGGAATCGAATAGTAATCGATGTCGCACATAGATGCAATTGTACGGTATTATATTGTAATCAAAGTCGGTTTTTTGCAATTTACTGGATTGTAAATTATAATGAGCTTTCGTCCTTTAATCTATTGAGATGTTCAAATGCGTTCTTTGTGCTAGTCTAAGAGCCGGTGGGAGATCGACCTTCACCGATCTGATAACCAGATGAGACATATTTTTTATCAAATATAATTTATAAACAAATATGTCTATAATTACTTGCCTGTCTGAAAGGGCTCATGGCTATTTTTAATTAAATTATGTATGTTTTAAGTATGATTTTTTGCAGGCAATTCTATAAGACTGATTTTGTAATAAAATAATCTAAAATTTGATATAACTTTCGATAAGTTAGCAAAACGATGGAGTCACCTATATTGACTTACCTGTTCAGATCTGTTTGCCAGGTAGCTTATACACAAAAATGAGTAGGCAAGCCTACTGAGGCATATTCTGTGTGTTAAAAACTAACAGTGAAATAAAATTCATTTGGTCATCAAAAGAATGAAAGTGATGAAAAAAGAATCAATTAAAGTTATTTTAATTAAAAATAGTCATGAGCACTTTCAGATAGGCAAGTAGTTATACGCATATTTGTTTATAAATTATATTCGTTAAAAAATATATCTCATTTGGTAATCAGATCGGTGAAGGTCGAGCTCCCACGGTCTCCTCTACTATGCCTATTGTGTGCAAGTTATTAATTACGTACAGCTATTATCTGTAAAGTTCTGTTGCATTGTTGTTTTTTTTTATAATGCGTTATGTTTTATATAAAAAAAAATAGTCCTGGGCCTGGACAAATTACAAAAATTTATCTTATCTTATAGTAAGCAAATTATGCTATTATGCTTGTATTATTGGTGCTAAACAGGGATACTAATACATAGATATAAGAATAAGAATTTTATTTTATTCAAAAACTGTTACAAAGGTATCTAGTTCAACATTTATAAGGTTATATATAAAAATGAAATATATGAAAACATACACTTTGTATAAAGTACATAGGTACTTAGTTTATGTTTCTACTACCCTCCGTACTAGTTAAAATAACTGTATGTAAGATATACTTGTATAATTACAATTTAGCGGTCTAGCTTTGGTCTAGCGGTACAGTTGTTGGACTTGACTGCACGAGGTCCCGGGTTCGAATCCCGGGTCGAGCAACAAACAGAAAATTGCATTTTCCAATTTTCTAAAAAAAAACGTTGCTCGGGATTGGATATGTGCCCGGTTAGCGATAGGCTTGCCATCTATCACATTGTAGGACTTAGTATCTTCGGCTAGTCGTGGGTGCCCTGGTTGTACCTCTGCCTACCCTTTCGGGGAGATGGGCGTGAAGATACTCTTGTTAGTATTAATATACTCATATATTTTCACTTGTGTTGATTCGAGTCCACTGTGTAATATAACCTTACCCACACTACGTGAAACTAAGGCTTATTTTAAATCGTAATAAATCCTAGTTATTTTGTTGAAGAATATTTTATTGAATCAGGCGTTACCTTGCGGAAATCCGTTATTTATTTTACAATAGTTGCTTAAGAATGATTACAGAAGAATTATGATGATATTTTCCCGTGATGGTCTGGGGTCCTCCGTGTAAACTAGAACATCTGCCGGCCTGCCTGCCTCCTAGCGTCTCTTCGAAGTAGCTCATTACCAACAAGAGATTTTCCCCGTGTTGGTCCAGGCTTCTTTGTATAATAGACCATCTGCCTTCCTTGCCAGGCAGCTCAAAGCTAAAAGGCGAGCATAGGCTCACCGTCACGAAATTCCGGGCACACCGGTCTCTAGGCCATTGGCTATAGGCCAGTGTAATATTGATTACTTCGAGTCCTCTAAAATTGACTTAATTTTAAAACAATGACCCATTGTGTTTAAATTGGGTCACAGTTTGACGGATAACAAAGACAGAGGTTCAAATATCTACAGTTCACATTATACCACACAATGAGGTCAAACTAGCTAAATGAGTGTAAGAATAAAAAAATTGGAACAAAAAAAAATACCATCGAAAAAACCAAGAAACAAAAAATAAAAACTATCGTTTCTAATAACCTTTATGTTCGGATCCTATATTTCAGAAACGAAACTCGGTAATTTTCTGTACGAATCGTAGCCTCTAAATAGTCGGCCGTTATTTAATTTAAAACATTTTGTGTAACGCCTCGTTACTTTTAGAGAAGTTATAAACGGATCTAAATATGGTTCGTAGAATATAGGAACTGCGACATGATGTATATAGGTTTCTTACTAGTCTGTGGTGACATGCGCCGGCTGCGCACCGCAATACATCCTAATCGCCGATAATTATTAAAGACTAGCCGATCCGGCCAACTTCGTATCGTTTGACGTTAATAGCTATTAACTATTTGCATGGAAAAAATTAAAGTGTGGGTTTTTCCACTTTCTCTTAAATATTCCCGTTTTTCCTCTTCAAATGATCTTTCTCCTGACAATAACCAATAAAACAAAAAAATAATTAACAAAATTGTTCCATTCGTTCAAGCGTCATGCGATGACTACGCGAAATTGGGACTTATTTGAATATACTACTGGTCGCCCGTTGGTCGAAATTCGACCATAATAAATTTTAATATCTTGTTGATAAGAACGCCATCTTCATTTCTCAAGGCCAACTACTCTGTTTCTAAACTGTATGATGCGCCATCTGAGATCTTTTATCGTTATCATTAATATATATGTTTGTGTGTGTCAAATGCATGGTAGTGTGGATAATGTTTTATTTATTGATTTAATGTACTTTATAAGCATTATTATTGAAAAATATTAGCGTTCTGTACTTCTCCTACACATAAACTATAAGTGTGCCAAATTTTATGCTCCTGTATCACGTATTAATATATAGATATATACAGTCGTGGTCAACTAATTAGGGACACTCTTTGGTTAAACCAAATCGTGAATTTATTTTTTATTTTCCAACGAGCCTAAACCATATTCCATATCTCTTACGTGTTAGTATAATTAGTGATTTATGTGCCAGATTATACAAACAATAACAACTTCTTAAACATTAAACTTCTTTACAGTATAGCTGATAGATTATCGTAGTGCTATTTGTTCAAATAATGCTGGCTGGCCATTTAATTAGGGACACTGAGATATTGCGTTGTATTTTCAAAATTTGAATCTCAATACTTTTTTACTTCTTCTCTTATTGTTTCAAAATTTGAATCTCAATACTTTTTTACTTCTTCTCTTATTGTTTCGTGGTAGTTTTGGCGGCAATCCTGAAATTTATTTTAAGTTTTGAAAAATATTTTGAAGAAAAATGGGTAAAAATAAAAGTTGCGATAAAACACTACGAAAAATTATCATGAAGTTTGTTGTCGAGCATGGTTGGCGATACCGAAGGATAGCAGAACATTTGAATTGTTCAAAAACTATGGTATACAATGCAGTGCAACATTTCAGACGCAATAACACAGATTTAAATGTGCCCAGAACAAAAAGATCGAGAAAAACAACTCCGCAAGAAGATAGAATTATAACCAGGTTAGCTAAGAAAGATTCGTTTCTAGGCTCTATTTTAATTACACACGAAGTGTTTGGGATAGACGAAAGAGCTGGTGTATCAGCGAGGAGCGTTCGACGACGTCTGGTAGAAGCAGGGTTGTTCGGAAGAGTGGCTCGCAAAGTATCGTTGTTGAAGAAAGAACATAGAAATGCTCGTTTGGCGTTTGCACGTAAATATGGACGTTGAACCTACGCCCAATGGCAACATGTATCATTCTCTGACGAGACCAAGGTTAATTTGATTTCTTCAGATGGAAGGCAATACGTACGGCGTAAAAGTAAAAGCGGAAATGAATCTAAGATTCACAAAAAAGCCGGTGGAACATGGCGGTGGAAACATTAAAATGTGGGGTTCATTTTCTGGACGTGGAGTGGGACCTGTGAGGAAAGTTCAGGGTAACTTAGACCAACGTCAATACAAGGCAATATTGGAGGAAACGATGCTTCCCTATGCTGAGGAGCATCTCCCTATTATATGGGCGTTTCAGCATGATAACATTTCTTACCAGTCAGTCAGTATCGGTGCTAGATTGGCCAGCAAATAGCCTGGACCTTAACCCAATCGAGCATCTTTGGCACGAAATCAAGAAAAAAGTAGCCACTTATCGTAATACAACTTTAGGTGAATTTAATGAAGCTTTTTGTGAGGCATGGGCAAACATTCCTGTCGAAACATGCCAGAAACTGATAATGTCTATGCCACATCGGTGTCAAGCGGTAATTACTAACATAGGTTTTGTTACTGGGTACTGATTTTACACGTAATAAAATGGAGCTGTTAAAGATATTATAATACTGCAGATTATTAGTTTTGTTTAACTCTATTTTTCGTTATAGTTTACTGTCCTTAATTAAATGTCCAGCTACAGAATTATACCTTAAAATTGAATACATGTTCAACCTTTGATATTAAATACTTTTTTCTATTTATTTATTCTTTTATTTACAGCCATTTAAAGCATAATAATCGGATCAAATTATGTAAATAATAGTTACTAAGAAATCAATAGGGTTTTATATTTGTATGTACATAACCAGTTATTGTTCTTCACTATCTTGCACGTCCCTAATTAGTTGACCACGACTGTATATAAAAGATTTTCGAAATGAATACAAACGGGGAATAATTTTAGAAAACTAAAAATCATTGTTAGTTGTTATGCAGAGATCGCTTTTATGAATACTGTTTAAATATTACTATATACGTTTTTTATTTCCATTTGCTATTGTTTATTTTGACCGCCTCGTTTGTCGAGGGGCTAGCGTACACGCCTAACTCCAACGACTAACCGCGTGGCTCTAGTTGGATTTTCGACAAGGGCAGGCATTTGTGTGGGGAATATCGATATCTGTATTTCCGAGTCTGTGTGTATATTAAATTTACACTGGTATCTACATAAGTATTTTTATTTATCCATTAAAAAGAATTGGAAGGAAGTATTTGACCTGTCGTTATAGTAAACATATTATTATAGTATCAAGGATTTTCTTGTAGACAAGAATTTATAGTAAAATAATAGTAATAATTATTAACCTAGTATAATGAGAGTTATGGTTGCCGAGGATTTTTTTTCGCCGTTTCTTCGCCTGACTGGCTAGGTTTGGAAAAGGTGGTATTTAACGGTCGACAGGGTTAATTTTAATTAGTTTTAAAATGTTTGGTAATAAATAATTAAACTATATAATTATTTGGCTTAAATTTAGAGTATATGTCATTAAATAACATTTTTTTTATAAATATTTGCACACCAAAATAAGGTATAATATGTTAATATACTTAAATACTTTAATAACATCTCATTTACACACATATTCCGCAAATAAATAATTTTCTTTCTTTCTATGTATTTGCTTACTTTGGGGTTAGATCAATTTATGTAACTTGTCCTGGGATATATTTATACATTGTATTTGGTTTGGTTGGTTTGTAAGTTACCTTCTGAAGTCTCTCTTTATCTCTTTTTCTTGCAGCTCTGAATGCCGGCGGGTCCTGTTCTTCCTCTAAGTCCACAGTCATGAACTCGTCAAGTGTTAGAGCACTGGAAGGGGTCTCGCCAAATTCTAACAGCCGTTTCCGAAGTGTCGTCTCGTGGACTTTGACTATCCGGACTACATCAGACGGCGTTCTTGAGAAATCGTGAAGCCTAGCCGCTATTAGGAGAGCTGGAATACGATATTTTTTAATAATATTGTATCTGTTTCTATACTTATAAAATGTCATGTCCTGACTGACTGATTCCTCGTCGTCGAGCAAAAACTGTTAACGTTACCATGAGGGGTTTTGGCGCCATCGAGAGAAAAGATGGTAGAGGTTTTTTCATAACTATTGAATTTCGTGTTGATATTGAGTGAAATTAGTCAATTTTGGTGGCATTTTTTACAATTTTGTTCAGTGAAAGTGCACAAATGAAATAATCATAAAGAAATTAGCGTATCGTGTATTTCCTCGTTGCCGCCAAATCTCATTACATGAGCTTGAGTAAACAGGCCACCGCTTTACCCAAGAGCCTAACCACTTAGGACTGATGACTAATTAAAATTAATTGAAATTGATATAAAATTTGATGCAAATTACTACTTGACTGATGGCTAAATACTAACGTGAAGGCTAAAACCTAAAGAAAGAAAGAAAAGAAAGTTACCATGAGATTTGGTATGTAGGGTAGTTTAATTGAGTAGACACCCACTAAGGGCGGAATTTTGGAAATTCTACCCCTAAGGGGTGAAATAGTGGCTGAAACTTTGTATGGAAGACCATAATTTTTTTAAGGTAGAAATATGAAAGTTTATTATTGGCCTACTTATTAAAAATGAGTAGATACGTATTTAAGCGTTTCTGGAAATTCTACCCCTAAAGGGGTGAAATGGGGGTGAAAATTTGTGTGAAAGTCCTTATTAATTGGCTTGAAAAAGCTTTAAAAAGCAGGCGGTAACAGCTAATACAATATAGTATATCGTATTACATATATTTAGGCATTTTTTTTTTAAATTATTTGCTTCATTTATCATTAAAGTATTTTAGTAGTTATTAGTTTATACTTACGTTTATCATCCTCGTTCATTGTCAACAACAAATCAGACTAGATACGTGCGCCACCACTAGATTTATGTGCATAAGCCAAAAACGACAACCCTAGCCCGACCGACAAGCGTAGTTGTCAAAAGCGAGGTATAGTACTACTATTTAAATTATGCGCTTCGGCTTTACACTTTTTACACTTTATGCTTTTATTTTTAATTGGCAGACCTCATCCAAATTTAAGCAAAATGATTAATTATGTGATAACAACCCTATAATAGTATGTCTTTAAAATACATTCGGATTTCCGAAGCCGAAGCGCATAATTTAAATAGTACTACTGTAGTACATGAGATTGACTTCTGTACTTGTCTATATTTTGTGGTCACGAGTATAGGTACGTGTACAAATTTCTAGGGAGCGTATAATTACGTGAAAAACGCTGAACGCTGCAACTTACCCAATGCAGTTTCTGTGATTCAGGTGCGACTTGGCTTGTATCGTGAAAGTGGGTTGGGTGGGTTGATGGAATACACGAAGAAAAAGAAATAAGTATTACCAGCTCCACATACTCCAGAGGGTCGTCGGCCCGAGTGGATAGAGTCCCTTTTCATTCTCTGCACCAATCGCAACGCCGTCATGCTGACTTCGTGCTGCTTATCCTCGAACTTCAATTGGGACGCGAATCGTAAGATATACAAACATGGATCTGTAACAAGATGAAAAGCAATTTTATAATTGAATATAGTATTGGATGATTACGATTAGAAACGAAAATGCGGACATATTGGTCCGGGCTCCTTTACAGAATCGACCATCTGCCTTCCTGTCAGGCAGCTCGTAAAAGGCAACCAAAAGTTTACCGTCACTAACACCGTGACATCCTACTAGGTGGTAGAGTTTCGCAGCGACTCGTCCGGATTGGTACCACCATCTTACCAATTCCTGCCGTCATAACATCAAGGCTTGCCGTTGACGTGTTCTAGTTCGGAGGGTAAGGTAGCCGGTACACTTAATTTTGCTTAAGACCTAACATCCTGGCCTCAAGTTGGCAACGTACCATTATCACCTTTGGTGTCTCTAGGCGTCGTGAATTTCTTACCATCAGGAAAAAAAAATACGGATTTCCTCATGATCAAAAAAATGTCATTGGCGGGTTGTTATATTAAGGTAAGATTGTTAGGGCTCTTGTATTAGTAAGCTGAGCAGGAAACCTACAGGAATTCTATCCAATTGAACCACTATGATTTGACGATAAGGACCAGCCCTAAGCTGCAGAAATAAGAAATGCAAATCTGGAAGAATCGTGTCTGAGCTCTACCGCGATATTCCTTTTTATACAGTCTTAAAAGAAAACATTTATTGATAGACTAAAACATAATTAGCAAAAAAACTAATAATCTAACCTAACTCGAAACATAAGCAACATAAATAAGTCCAAAAAAATAATAAAATATAGAAATAGAGTGTGGTAACATGATACCGGCTATAGGGAAAAGCTCAGTATTTGTTGAGGCTTCATCTACCTTAACACTGGCTTTCAGCTTTCCCCGTCCGATAAATACAACCAGCAGCAATATTCAGAATAGTATACATATCGAATAGATGGGGTAATGGTTAGTTAATCAGCTCTGAACCGATTCAAATATTCAGAAACAATATTTGAGTCAAAGTTGCAGCTTAAGAAAAAAATCATTCATCTTAAATTCCTTGAACTGATGACTATTATCTGTCACTAATGACTATAGCTACAATAAATAATCATTGGCTGACATATACTTCGGTTCGAGATACAGTTGACGCAGCAGTAACAATAACATAATAAATAAGTATAGTCGACGGTTATATTTCACTATCGGAGAGCTGCCTGCCTATTCCTTCAACGTAAAAAAAGCTATAGGGGCCAAGCGTTGCCAACCTAAACCATACGTTATTAGCGTAATAAATCCGTAATGTAATGGTTGTGTTTCCACAAACTATAAATCATACTAAATTATCAAACTTATTAGGACTTATTAGGACTGTGATACATTTCATAACAACAGACGAATTATTTTTTAAACTTAAATTAACACTTAATTAAACACACTGTCCAAAGCACAGCTTACACTTGTGCGTTGTATCTAGTACGTTACTTAATAAGTACTAGCTGTCCCGGCGAACTTAGCTCCACCCGTTCTGTTTGTATCGTAAAACTCAAAATGTTGTTTTTCCTTGCTTTCCTTTTTCTTATCTTCTAAACCTTACCTAGACTTTCACAAATAATTCAAAACTAAAATTAGTCAAATCGGTCCAACTGTTCTCAAGTTAGTTAGTTAGGGAGTTATTTTTATATATGAGATAAAGAAAAAATATTATATTTATAGTCTTCGCCACAGTGATCCGGCGTTTTGTACGTTTGTTACGCAATTACTCGGCTCATAAGGAACCGATTGTGATGATTCCTATTTGGAAAAGGTAGTTCATGATCCCGAGGTGGTCCTTTATTCATTTCATCATGATGACTAGTGGTTTTTGAGTTATACTAAATAATGCATAAAATTTCTTTTATGTTTCCGATACACAACAACGAAGAATTCATTTGAAAAATTCAGGCCCATATCCCGGAAGAGGTAGGCAGAGGCACAACCGGGGCACCCACGGCTAGCCGAAGACAGTAAGTTCCACAATGTGATAGGTGGCAAGCCTATCGCCAACCGGACGCATATCCAATTCCGAGCAACATTTTTTTTAAATAGAAAATTGGAAAAACCACATTTTCTTTATGTTGTCCGACCCGGGAATCGAACAAGGGACCTCATGAAGTCAAGTCCAACACCTGGACCGCTAAACCACAGAGGCAATACAATATGAAATTCCCCCATGTTGGCATGGGTCTCCTCTCTAGCATAGACCATTTACCTTCCTGCCAAGCAGCTCGTAAGAGGCGAGCAAATGTGAAATTGGTCATTACCAAGAACAGCAACTTGTCCAGGTAGGGATCAAACCTTATCTATTTCTGCCCGCCATAATGGCAGAGTCATGTGCTAGTCTGGACGGTAGAGTAGTTAGCTTGCACAACAATTAGGTGTTAGGCTAAAAAACAGCAACACACCTACAACATCTATGGTGTCTATGTGCCACGGTTGTCTGTTATCATAAGGAAAGTTGTATGCTTATTCCTTGTCTATATAAAATAAATAAAAATAACACTCGTCAACACATATGAAAATATATCCATTATTAAATATAACTCAAAACTGTTGAGATGATGATTAAATGTATCCAGGACCATCTAGAAATCATTTATGAGTTATGTTTCGAAAAATGATTATCAATTTGGACGGTTTTTTGCAGATTTACTGCACTTAAATTATATTTTTTTCTAATAAAAACCACTTTGAACGGGTTTTTATCCGCCCGGCTAGCGATAGACTTTCCATCTATTACATATCGCTACTTAAATATTACTTAGTACTCTATATACACATCCCTAATCATACTTTGCTACTGCAGAATCCTTAAAGGGCGAGTATGCCTTGCACTTCAACATTTTAGTAGTGAATCTGCGCTGGGCCTAATGTACAACAGTTCACCAATGTAACGATCAATATTAAACAACTATGGGTGACATGTACGCATAAATAATGCATGCGGGTAGGTCGTTCTAGTTTCGTAATGTCACCGCAATATTATTTATACTAATACAAGCATTGCTTATCACCAGGGCCGTCTTGAGGTGTACCAAGTCCCTGGGGCACATCATTTTGAATTCCCGGTCACAGAGGTTTATTTCTACTAGAAGTGTCCGTAGTTTCGTCCGTGTGTTTAAGGAATTACGCTGTTCCGCTAAGGAATAGATATGTGTAATTTGTTATTCGATACATTATTTTTGATACTAAGTACTTTTATAAAAGTATCTTCACGCCCACTTCTCTGAAATGATGTGCAGAGGCACAACCACGACTAGCCGAAGATACTAAGTTCCACAATGTGATAGGTCCCGGGTAACATTTTTTTTATTAGAAAATTGAAAATATAAATTTTCTAATTTTTTTTGTTGCCCGACTCGGGGTCCTTTTGCTTTTTGTCGTTTGTCGGAGTTGCTATACTTCTTATCGTCGGTGCTCGGTGGAAATCCATTCTAGAAATAATTTATTAACTACACTTAAGACGGTAATAAATTATTTCTAGATATGTTGTGGAAAGTACAAATGTAGTTAATAAATTATTTGACACGAAGATATTGACAATTTTTTTAACCGAGATTTACAAAGGAGAGGTTCTTAATTAAAGTGTTCTTTTTCGTATGTTTGTTACGCGATAACTCGGCCAATTACGAAGCAATTTTAATGATTCTTATTTTGAAAAGGTAGGTCGTGATTCCGAGGTGATCCCATATTAATTATATCATGATACAACAAATGGTTTTTGAGTAATAGTTAATAGTGCATACTTTTTGCTTATATTGACAACCTCATCAACGATGAGATATCATATAGTATAAAACAAAGTCGCTTCCTCTGTCCCTTTGTATGGTTAAATCTTTCAAACTACGCAACGGATTTTGATGCGGTTTTTTAAATGATAAAACGATTTAAGAGGGAGGTTTATATAGTATATTTCATAAACGTGCGAAGCCGGGGCGAGCCGCTAGTCAAAGATAAATCATTGACGACCTCAAAATTGATACGCAAATACCTTACATCATTGTCCCTTTGTGATATGAAAGAAGGGCGGGTCTTTTTGTTAATAGGTATTTTTCAGTCCAATTCAAACTTTTTTCAGATGACAGCACAATCCTCGCTGTCATATTGAAACTTTTTTCAGCTGTTTTTTTCTTTTGTTGTGTTATGTCATTCATACGGTCATATACGTAGGGAAGCACGTACCGGGTCGTTAGTATTATTATAAAAGAAGATTCCAGATGACCGCATGCTTGCCTTAGATTGTAACGAATTGTGATACAAGAATAAAAAATGATGATGTAGTCAAACAATAGCTATAAGTGATGAAGTGATAAATTCTTTTTTTTAACTTCATAATAAATTCACACTCATGATGACCATACTCAACATGTTACACATAACAGCCAGATACTTCCGCAAGCATGTTCTTTATCTTATCTTAATATATATAAATTACGTGTCACGTTGTTTGTCCGCGATGGACTCCTAAACTACTGAACCGATTTCAATCAAATTTGCACACCGTGTGCAGTTTGATCCAACTTGAGCGAAGCCGGAATAGGCAGCTAGTATTATATAAAATTCTCGTGTCACAATGTCTCCGAAACGGCTTTACTGAATTTCACTAAATTTTATAGGCATATTCAGTAAGTAGGTCTGAGAATCGGCTACTTTTTTTTCATACCCTTAAGTGATAATGGTGACTCACCCCATTTTTTTTACTAAAATATTTTTTTTATTAAAGAGGAGGCCAACGAGCAAGTGGGTCACCTGATGGAAAGTGATCACCTCCGCCCACGGACATCCGCAACACCAGGAGTATCACAGCTGCGTTGCCGACCTTTAAGGAATGAGTACGCTCTTTTCTTGAAGGTCCTAAGTTATAACCGTTTGGGAATATCGCCCTCGGTAACAAAGGTCCACAAAGGTGTTATACGGGGTAAGAAATATCTTCGGAATCGCACAGTTGTAGATCGACACGCATCGAGATGATGGACATGATACCTTAAGCTCTGACGCGATGTCCGAAGGTGGAAATCAGCGGCTGGAATTAAACCAAACAACTCCTCAGAGCATTCCCCATGATAGATTCGGCAAAGAACACTGAGTGACCCAACATCTCGACGCAACGCTAAGGAATCAAGCCGATTGGTAATTGCCCGGTCATTGACAATTCGAATTGCTCTACGTTGAATGCGGTCAAAAGGAAGAAGCTGGTACTGTGGAGCCCCTGCCCAGAGTTGAGAACAGTACTCCATATGAGGCCAAATTTGCGCTTTATATAGTTGTAAGCGATGGGTCGGCTTGAAATACTGTCTCGCTTTACTGAGCACACCAAGTTTTTTAGAGGCTATTTTAGCCTTCTCCTCCAGATGACCACGTAATTGAACATTACTCGAAATGTCAACGCGGAGTATACCAATGCAGGCTGCGGCAGAAAGGGAAACGCTCTCCAATCGAGATGCGAGAAAGGGAGTCTTTTTAGCGGAAAACGCGCAAACTTGTGTTTTGTTAGGGTTAAATTGCACCAGATTTCATTTTCAAATCTCATTAAAAATAGTAGAATAACGTCTGCCGGGTCGGCTAGTACTTATAATATAATGGTGACTGACTGACTAATATTAACGAATAACCCAAAGGGCAACAAAGATCGAAGCAAAATTTAAAACACAGATATTTTTAATGACATATACATTCGTTAAAAAAATATTTTTCGTATTTTTTTATGAGATTGGAAGGCAAACAAGCAGACGGATTTCCTGGTGGTAAGAAATTCACGCCGCCTAGATACACCAAAAGTGGTAATGATGCGTTGCCAAACTGAGGCCGGGCCCCTCAATAAGTAAATTAGGGTATAAAGTTTGTATGAAAATCCGTCAATTTTGAAGTTATCCATTTGCGACGAAATTTTGCAGGCGAATAGTCTACAGCCTGGAGAAGGACATAGGCTTCTTCGTCCCGATATCTAAACGAGTGTTCGCTGGAGACCAAAGTATCTGTAGTACGCAGTTGAAGCCACGGCTAACAGCTAGTCTCAACGTAAAACGTTTGCGGAACTCTCGGTACATGCGATTCTGTACAGTCAAGGTCCACGATCAAAATAAATTCAAGGTGGTTTTAAGCCATTTAAAACCATTAAGCTATACAAAAAGCTTTTTCTGACACCTGTATAAGTTTATGAATGTAGCGAAGTCATCGTTCGCTAGTGGATTTATCTAGTTTTGGGCTTAACCATGAATGTTGAAACCGGGTCGTAGAGCCCTATTTTTAGCCTGTGACAAAAAACGAGGGGTGTTTTAAGTTTGGCGAGTCTGTTTGTGTGACTGTCTGTGGTATCAGAACTTTTGAAAGGATGGACCGATTTCGATAATGATTTTTTGCTTGAAAGCTGACGTGATCGATATGGCTATTAGCTTAAAGTAGAAGAAGTAGAAGTCTACATTACATGTAGACTTCTACTTCTACTACTAATTCAAGCGTTTGCTGAAAATTCATAAATTTAATGATATTTCATGTGAAAGAAGAACGAGCAAGCACATGGCGCTCCTAAGGGTAAAATAAAACCGTTGCCTATAAGCACCCTGCAAAGACCCCTGATTATAATCATCACCATTTCTCTGCCATCTAAGCTCTCCATTACCGCGTTCTTGTTTGGATAATAGTACTTAGTAGATACACTCAAGCAAGCGGCTTAAATATCCAGTATTCATTGGCAGCGCATCACCAACTTTTCTAATATTTAAAAGCCATGTATACTTCTTACCACTAGAGAATCCGTCTGCTTATTTGCTACAAAAATAAGATGAATGATGAGATGAGATCTATGATATCTATATACATATAAAAGAAAGTAACTAAAGAACTAGCTCAAAAACGGCTATACTGATTTGGCCGAAAATTGATGGGGAGGTAGCTTCGAACCAGGAGGATATTTTTATTCTGCTCGATTGTGAGGAAATGGGAAAACAACATTTTAATTTTTCCCATACAAACTGAACGGGTAAAACGAAGTTTACGGGAACAGGTAGTAGGTATATTATAAATACGAAATTTTGCTAAACCGCTAAAGTTATT
>NJDC01006869.1:14141-30854 GCA_002245475.1 Calephelis virginiensis | reverse complement strand
TTGGAAAAATCCAATTTTCTTTTTGTTGGCCGACCCGGGATTCGAACCCGGGACCTCATGCAGTCAAGTCCAACACCCGGACCGCTAGACCACAGAGGCGATATTTATCTTAATCTTAATTAAATCTAGGATTTTAGGTCAGCAGAGCTTCAACCTTGTCCTAAATATCATTTTTCTGAATAACTAGACGTTACCCGGTAATTTTGTTACGCACTCACTAAACTATTTTCAAGTTATATCTATCTTCTTTCAATGAAAGTAATACAAAGAAACAAAACACGTTTAGTGCTGTCAGATTAGTCTGTACACGACATTCCTACAGACCTTTTCTTTCTTTCTTTAAGTTTTGGCCTTCACGTTAGTATTTAGCCATTAGTCAAGTAGAAATTAGCATCAAATTTTGTATCAATTTCAATTAATTTTAATTGGTCATCAGTCGTAAGTCGTCAATAAGTCATGTCAGGCTCTTGGGTAAAGCGGTAGCCTTTTTACACAAGCTCATGTAACGAGATTTGGCGGCAACGAGAAAATATACGATACGCTAATTTCTTTATGATTATTTCATTTGTAAACTTTTGCTGAACAAAATTGTACAAAATGCCACCAAAATTGACTAATTTCACTCAATATTAACACGAAATTCAATAATTATGAAAAAACTTCGACCATCTTTTCTCTCGATGGCGCCAAAACTCCTCCTACAGACCTATAATCTAATCCTCGGAAAACGTAGATAAAAACGTCAAAAATTGACATATCCGGACTAATCTGACATATCTAAAATGGTCGATTCAGCCAGTGTTATGTTTTTGTATTATTTGAAAATAGTAGTCTGCATCTAAACAAATCTAGTCTGTACCCAGCAGAATCACCACCCATATTCTCTGCCTATCCTGCATAGGACTTGGCGTTAAGATTTGTATGTATATGTAACATGACTCAATATATAAGTTTAGATGTTTCTTTAAATTCCGGATTTCAAGATCGTACTGGGTGTTGTTATGCCTGTACTTCCTAAGCTATAAAATTTATATATTACTCGGAAAAAATACGGGACTTTAACATACATAAGTATAATACTAGCAGGGGGAGGAAGCATGACTCTTCATTTTAATTTTTTTTACTAATAACTAGCTGTCCCGGCGAACTTCGTTCCACCTGTTCTCTTTGGAAAAACTTGAAATGATTTTTCTAGTTTCCTCGCAGTTTTTCCTTCCTTCTTATCTTTTAAACCTTCCCTGGACTTTAACAAATAATTCAAAACTAAAATTAGCCAAATCGGTCCAGCTGTTCCCGTGTTTTAGCGTGTTTATAAAATAATAAAAAGCAAAAACTATAAAGTCAATAATCCAGATTCTGTGCCAAATGATTTCACGTATAGTTAAATATTATAAAAGTCATGTAATTGTTTGATAATATTTGCCTATGTTCTATTTTTAACGATTTAGCAAACTATAATATTGACGAACCGACAATAGTATTCAAAGCTTTTGTCACTTCAGATTTTGTGTGCTCGTCTGCACACGTACGTATTCTAATAATTTAAATGCAGTCAAAACGCACGAGACTTATATTCAACACTAGCGCTCCCGGCAAACCGGCGAACTTCATTTCACCCTTTCAGTATGGGACATACGAAGGTGGATCCAAAAGTTCTAAGCCCGACCAAGAAAATGAAAGAAAAGTGGGTCTAAATTTATTTTTATTTTTCGACATAGTCTCCATCTAGCTCAACACACTTCTTCCACCTGACCTGCAAATTGTTTATCCCCTCGAAAAAAAAAGATTCCGGAAGGTCGGCGAAATAGTCGTTTACTGCGACTATCACCTCATCTTTGGTCGAAAATTTCGAGCCACCCAAGTGTTTTTTTTTAAATTTGGAAATAAATGATAATCCGAGGGGGCTAAATCCGGCGAATAAGGTGGGTGGGGCAGCAATTCGTATCCACAACCATGGATAACAGACATTTTTTCAACCGAAGTGTGAACACGTGCATTGTCTTGATGAAACAATATTTTTTTATGCAACGTTCCCGGCCTTTTTTCTTTTATTTCTTCCCGGAGTCTTCGTAAAAGGTTACAATAATAACTAGAATTTATAGTTTGACCTTTCGGTAAATAATCTACAAAAATAATGCCCTTCGCATCCCAAAAAACACAAGCCATGACTTGGTTAGTCGACAAAACGACCTTAGCCTTTATCGGTGTAGGAGAGTCTGATCTTTTCCACTGTTTGGATTGTTACTTTGATTCAGGAGTATGGTGCTGAACCCAGCTTTCATCCATGGTAACAAATCTAGACAAAAAGTCCTCGGGATCAGTCTCAAAAAGTTCCAAACAGTCTCGCGAAATTGTGTATCGAACTCGTTTTTGTTCAGCTGAAACCAACCTCGGGACCCAGCGAGCAGAAACCTTATGGAACCCCAACTCTTCCGTTATTATGTGTTGCACCCGACCATAACTAATGTTTGTTATCTCAGCTATCTTACCAATGGTCAAACGTCGGTCACCCAGTACGAGATCACAAATTTTATCGATGTATTCTTTCGTGGTAGAGGATGTAGGCCTTCCACTCCTAGGATCCTCTTTAATGCTCTCACGACCGCGCTTAAACTCAGCTACCCACTTCTTGACACTGCAATACGATGGAGCAGACTCCCCCAAAGTGCTCACCATATCTTGATGTCTTTTGGTGATAGGCCTTTTTTATTGAGGTACTTAATGACTGCACGGTGTTCAATTTTCTCCATTATTGAAAATTGCGTCAGATTGCTTCAAACAAATAATCACAGAAAATTTATATTGTGCAGTATCGGAATGAAACTGCGCACAATAAATCAATATGACACATACTAACAAATGACGGTAGAATTATAAAGATGTCATAGCTCCATGTAGGTTAGGCCACGAACTTTTGGATCCACCCTCGTAGTAAATATATTTTTCTCATTTACCCTGCAACTTTCCCGGTTTTCTCTTCACAATTCTCTTGATAATAACTAACACAATTACAAGAGAATTAGATTAATCGGCCCAGTCGTTCGGAAGTTATGCGCTTATCACCACATTTAGCGATTAATTTTTATATTATAGATTACGTAACTTAAGTAAACCATTAAACACATAGTAGGTGTAACTCAAAAACTGCTGAACAAATTGTCAAACAATTTATAAGGGTCTCTGACCTACCTAGATATATACCATCTTGATCAATCTTTGATCAAGGTGGTATATAATTTATGTATGCTACTCATCATGATGTATTAATAGGCATTATGATTCATTTGGGATGAGGGTTGGTCCCAACGATAAATACTGTCCATCTAAACAGTTGCCGCAATTAAACGGTAAAGAAACTGGATACGCACAACAGCAGAATAGTAGAGGATCGGTCATCCCCATATTTATAGTCAATGACCACTTTGGGTAACATTTTAGATGGATGAAAAGAGATAAAAGAGGTGATACAGTATCATGATAAAAAATCAAACCTACAAAATGACTTATGACGTGATTAAATAAAGACAAATTTATGCAACACTAAAATTATCAATAATCTTCGACAAAACCTATATGTAATGTAGCTAAGAAAAAAATCGATCACGGCAACTTTAAAAAAGCGCATCGAAAGTGATCCATTCGTTCAAAAGCTATGATGCCACAAACACACACAACCGAGTACATATACACCCAAACTACACTTGAAACTTTTAAAAAATCATTCCTCTTTTCCGTCGGGGGGCAGAAGAGTCTCTTCATACGTGTTGGAAGTTCTTGACTCTTTTATTTATCGTATTATAGCCAGTATTTTTTTAACAATAAACATCAGTCATTTTGGTCGCTTAGATCGCTTTCGTGAAATGCAGTCCATTATTTATTAATAAAATCTAATTTAGAAAAAAACCTTTATCAATTTCCCATCAAAATATCCAAGTCTGCGTTTCCTTGTTTAAGGAACTAGTTTATATAATAACTTGGTATTTCCTCTAAAAAATATGTAAATGCTGTCATTTAAAAATATTTGTCCTCGCTATGGAAGAAATAGAGAGACGCCGTTACATTCTAAATGGGGAATAAAAGACCAGAACGGTTCCTCGCACCATTAGAGTATGTATTGGTAATCTATTCGCCGTCTGAATGTGTGATCTGCATATTAAGAACGGTCTTAGTGCCAGGCCACACAATTACTTGGCGGCAAGGATCTATTAGTTCCAACATAAGAATTATAAGATTGTACGTTGGACTTCATACTCGAGAAACTGCTTCATAAATATTTTTTGGGTGCATTTTCAACAAAGGGAACAATTCACCTTTTTTATAGTAAAATATATTTCAGTATGTTTATTTTAATAAAATCTATACTTCTATCTCTACTATCGTCGGCACTTGGTGGAATCCCATTGTATACAGACTTTTTTTTGGTAAACACTTGTAATTATCCACTATACACTTTATTTAATACTTTTTGTTACTCTTTAGCCAACCGGTTTCACTGTTTACAGCATCATCAGGACTTTGAAACTAAAGATAAAAAAACTGTTTTAGTTTAAAGATCAATACTTATTTAGTTGGATGTTCAACAAAACATGTAAAGTGAAAAAAAAGTGTGTATTTTAATAAAATCTCGCTAAAACTTAAAACTTGAATTTCACGAAATCTTTCAATTATAAATTTTCAATAATGTAATTATAATTATATTTACAAGATTATAAAATCAAGACAGGTTTGTCAGGATCGTGAGGTCTGGCACTCGATACTCTCTGCCTACCCCGCAAGGGACTTGGCGTGAAGATATGTATGTATGTAATTATAAAATCTTGTTGATTAATTAAAGCATTCCATATCTATTGCGTGCTATTTGATTATTGCTTGTAGAAAAATATTGGTAGTAGTAGTGTAAAGTTAATAGTTTAATAGTAAAAATCGTACATTTGGAAAGAGTAATTCATTGATTTATCTTAAGCAAAAACATTGTGTACACGTTTGCATAATAAAAATAAATATCCCTGAACAAGTTACACAAATTGAAACTAACCCCAATGTAATCAAACTTTACGCTTGTGTTATGGGGGTTAATCAACGATTATTGATCGGGAGTTATTTTAACCCCCTTATTTTTACCACTCAATTACTCATCAGACCCAAGGATAACGACCAACAACAACCCAAAACAAAGACCAAGACCAAAAGACCGAAACGAAATCCAAAGACCAAAACCTACATAACTGACAACCCTTTTTTAATCCTGTCTACTACAACACGCAAGTCGCTTAAATGTCCGTTAATAAAACACATAAAAGCATGATTTATTCCGTTCAGCGCCATCTATTGTTTGTGCTATTAAAATTCCTAACAATTATAATACAAAGAAATACTTAAACAGATACAAGAATGAATTTAAAAAACACCTAAACTCGAAAATGCAAAGATCCAAATGATCATTACATAAATTCGTGCTTCTGTCAGAGATCAAACCCAAGCCTTGCTGAAATGTATACAAAGCGTTGAAGTCTTTTCCATGCGGAATCGCAACGCGCGTGTGGTATGTCTCTAATGCCTCCCATTATTTGACCTCAGTTTAATTGTATCGACACAAACACACAGCAGTCACATGCGCATGCAAACAGCCTTTAAATATTTATTTACATTTGTAACTGTTATAATGGCCTGCAATACGAGAAATTTCGATAGAATATATATTCCGCTTGTCAATCAACTATGAAAAAAAGTACAAGTATCTTCACGCCCATATCCCCGAAGGGGTAGGCAGAGGTACAACCAAGGCACCCACGACCAGCCGAAAACACTAAGTCCCAAAATAGGTGGCAAGCCTATCGCCAACCGGGCAAATTTTCCAATCCCGACCAATATTTTTTTTTATTAGAAAATTGGAAAAATCCAATTTTCTTTTCGTTGGTCGACCAGGGATTCGAACCCGGGACCTCATGCAGTCAAGTCCAACACCCGATCAATCAACTATGAATATTACAAAATTGTAATTTTTTTGTGTCTGTTCGTTGAAGATATTTAAGACGAGGCTACAATATCGGATGCTATTGAACATATTTCGCTTTATATTTTAGTCTCTTAAAATTTTAGATTTAAGTGGGATACATGCCAACTAAGATTTCATGAAAGTCGCTCAAGTAAAAATGAATCTTCGGTTTTTCACACAAAGACATTAAGTGGGAACAAATTGAGACGCCGTTAGAAGATTTAAACCATGATATATACTAACTGCCTTACTTATAAACACGGAGTAAAATACTCCAAGGTTTAACCTGGTATTATAGTCTTTATTACAATGTAATACAGACTATAATATCAACTGAATCTTACACCTACCCTACACCACATTTATTAATAAGACAGTAAGAGTATATATCATGTTTTAAATCTTAATAGGTAAACTCTTGTACTTTTCCACAATAAACTGGACAATGAACCGGATTCATTTTTTAATTATCAGGGCTTCATAAATAAACATAAATAAGTCTGTTTTATTTTAACGTTTAGTGTTAGTAAGTTACTGATAATACTTTAATTTAATTTAATTTAATATTTTTAATTTAATTTAATTTAATTTAATTAATATTTAATTATTAAACAAACCACAACGAAGTTGTACCTCAGATGATACCGTGAAAAGTGAAACCGGTTGGCTAAAGTAACATTATAAAGCTTTGAACAAAGTTTATTGTGGAAACCGACACAGTGCCGCCGATGAAAAGTATAGATTCTAAAATATGATGTGTTTATCATTATTTGTATATATGTTTGTTTTTGGTACGCAAGTAATAAAACACGCAAATTTATAAGTTAAACATCAATCGGTTCGTTTTATTGTTGCGGGTGTCACAGAAGACAACACAATAACCGAGATTCAAAATGGCCGCCAGACGTCATATAGTAATAAAATGAAATTGGCAAATTTGTGGGGCATTGTTAAGTCCAAGCACTTAATTACGAAAAAATAAAATGACGTCAAAGGCCAAATTTCGAAGTTTTTTTTAAGATATTGGAAGGAAAACGATGATGGTAAGAAATTCGCGCCGCCTAGAGACAACAATGGTGCGTTACCAACCTGAGATTAGGATATTTAGGCCTAGATCAAAAGTAAATTTACCGGATACTTTATGCTCCAAACCGGAACACGTCAACGGTAAGCGCTGACGTGGAATAGGGTAGGCGGTGGTACCAATTGGGGCGAGTCGCAATTAACTAATGGTCGCCTAAGTAACTAATGGTCAGGATATACCTGTTTGAAAACTTTAAGTTTGAGCCCTTTAACTTGATACCTATATTGTTGGTTTGAAAAAAAATGCAAATCTGTTCAGCGGTTCGAGAAATGAGGTCGTACAGAATAATTCATACATACAAGATAGATGCGCAAAACATAACCTTTATTCTAAAGCCCGGTAAAAATAAAAGAAAAAATAATTATCACCTGATAATTGTATAAAATTCCGAAACCGGCATATTTGTAAGAAAAGAGTAATCAATGTGGTGGAAGCTATGCAGGTCTGCAAGAATTCTGAAAGTTGCCTACCAAAGGACTTGGCGTGAAGATATATATACGTGTATATGTAATTATTAAAACTAGTGGTAGCCCATTGGTCGAAATTTGACCATAATAAATTTTAATATCTTGTTGATAAGAACGCCATCTTCATTTCTCAAGACCAACTACTTTGTTTCCAAACTTTTTAGTGCGCCATCTGTAGTCTTTTATCGTTATCATCAATATATTTGTTTGTGTGTGTCAAATGCATTGTAATGTGGGTATTGTTTTATTTGCTAATTTAATGTACTTTATAATTATTGAAAAATATTATTAATAATTAAACTATAAGTGTGTCGAATTGTATGCTTCTGCGTCAGCGCAATTTTCGTAAAAAGGAGTTAAAAGTTTTGGCATCACGTATTAATATGTAGATTATTATTATTATAGTATTAATATTATAGATTTGAGTTATAAGCACAAGTAGATTTATATAACGACTAGCTGCCTGTACCGGCTACACTTGGATGGTATTTTTTTTATCATAAATTAAGACGCAAGCTACCCTATCTTTGGATCATACTGCTCACGGTGTGCAAATTTAATTGAAATCCGTTAAGTAGTTTAGGAGTCCAATGTGGACAAGCAACATGACACGTAATTAGTGTATATTAAGATTTAACCCTTTGTAGATATAAATGGCGTTTGGTTTCAGTTTGGTAAAGTGCGGGTTTAGTTTGTAATAACCTTATGTTGTTTATAAAACTACAATTGTGTCTGTTTTTTTATTCACTCAGTTAAATATTTATTATTTATTTATTTTCATCCTTTATTGCACTAAAATAAATGTACAAAGGCGAACTTAATGCCGAAAAAGCATTTTCTCCCAGTTTACCCTGGGTAATGGTGACAAAACACACATGGGGTAGTGCACAAAAATTTTACAACAGAAAAAACACATTTTACAACAGCACAAATTGATTAGGAAATATGACGTTGAATTTAGTAATTCTAATTTTGTAGCCATCATACACATGATCTATTTTATTTAAATGTATTTCTGTTTTAATCAAGCCGACCCGGCGAACTTCCTTTCACTTGACATTAACAGCTATTAACAGTTTCTATGGACGAAAGAGTTGTTTTTCCCATTTTCCTTCATTCTTCCTGGTTTTTCTTTTAGTAACGACCTTCTGCTGACAACAAATAACACAACAAAAGTAGAATAAGCGAAATTGGTCTCTCCATTCAGGCGTGATGCGATGACCGACGATTTTATGTACATATAGACAATCTAAGCGCATTAAAATCGCAAAAAAGATTTCAATAGAAATCGAAGACGGTTTCTTTGCAGTAAGTATCTAGTAATCTATAGCAAAATCAAGTATTTTCCTAGATTTCACTAGGCTTCCATCACCAGATCCAGGCTTGGTGGACAAGTGGGGCTATTCAGCATCTTTTTGTTGATTATCACTGGATAAAGTGTACATCAAATAGCTGTCAAATGACGTGTTTTATATTTGCTATCTCCAGTGACCAACAGAAATACAATAGAGATAGCAAATACAAAACACGTCATTTGACAGCTATTTAATGTACACTTTACCCAGTGATCATCACTAAAAACATACTGAACAGCCCCGCAGATCTCGAAAGTACAAAATCAAGGAAAACTCTCAATTCCTTTACATTAGATGACATATCATCGAAATTGAAGTCGGTTTTGAGCATTTTGCATTAACATTCCTATATCTAAACTTACACACACATTTGTATGTACGGACGTATCCGCGGGCACCATCTAAAACATATTTATAAATTACCTTGATAGTAACAGAAACATTTTAATAGGCTCCACTTATGTTTTATTCAAACACCTTATAATAAATACTGTTTTTATTACCGTAGTTAGTACGTGATGAAAAGCAGATGTTTAATTAATAAGAATTTTGAATTTTATTAATTCAATCATTGAATAAACGTGATTGCTACTTTGGGCTGTGGTTTGTGAAACATCTGAAGCAAGTGTGATATAAAAAATGTACTAACAAGTTTTTTTTATGGTAAAACACAGCGAGCGTACTTGTTATCTACAGCTTCTTTGATATTAAGAGATGACGGTGACCAATAGACAGTGGCGTAACAACAGGGTGGCAAGTCGGCAAAATGCCAGTCGGAAGGAGCCCCCAATTAGAAGAGAATCTCAACACCCAAAATTTGTTATTTATCATACATGTTTAGTAAATATATTTTTTGTCTTCGATTTTACTTTTGTTACTAAGTTTCATACACAAGTAAAAAAAATATTAAAAATTGTAAATAAAGGATAGTAAGCCAGTTATAGAAAGTACCTTGATTCGATGCTAAGAGAGGATATTGCAAGTGAGGATATATTTAACTAGTCAATTGGGAAAATAGGTTGACAATATCTACTCGGTAAGAATTTCATTCTAAAATTTAAAATAATTTAAAAGCTAACAATTATTTTACTTATTTATCTACCTATATAGTCAAAAATTACTATTTTGATATTTTGTAGCCACCAAAACTATTTAGCTATCTATGTTAATCGTTCTTTCAGTAATTATAAAATTGCACGCTTGAATAAAGCATTGAACAAATGGTGGACCTTTGTTACGTTCTATTACCACTTTTTGTCATTTCTTAGCAATCAGATTTTTTATTACATTAAAACTACATATAGTATTATTACAAACATTTTGCGGTGTTGTTTTAGAAAGTATTAGAGTGAAAACGAAAAACTTAAGCGAAGGAAAGAGTCTGAAGAACAAAATTAAAAGTTACCTAAAACAAGTCATTACTTTAAGAATTAAGTTATTATAAAAGAAGAAACAAATAAACAACGCGTCGGAAAGGCAGAAAATGATGTCGTCATAAGTGGTAATATCTCAGAGCCCGATAACAGTAAATATTAAGATTCTGAGCAACCACTATCTGGTACGAGCAAATCTTCAAACTAATCGTTTTTAAATGTAGAAATACTAAAATCTTTTCCGTTTAATGCTGCTAAAGGTAACTTTAAGGAACTTAATGATCAAGCAAAACGGTTTGTAATCGCAAACGGAACCTGTAAACCAAAAGGATCCTTATTAAGGGATAGTAATAAAAGATCTTTCTTGGATATATATTAGTGTAGTATTCCAAAATATGTCATAAAGTTAGAACGTACGTAGTTGTGCTATTCCCTATGTCTTCAAAAATATATTGTCAATCATTTTGTTATTCAGAAATAAGGCATCTAAAAATATGCAAACGATTTGGAAGTGAAAGCCATAGAAAGAGTGGAGACATCGAAAGATAATTTACATTGTTGCTTTGTATGTCGATAGTGGCATGAAACACTAGATGAAGAGCAAAATCCATTACCGATAGAGAGAAAACATTTTGGCGCCAGGTACTCCCTAGACTCCTTGATGTTACACTAACACTTTCAACTAGTAATTAAACTTTTTGTGGCCACAGAGAAACGGTATATGGCAACGATTCAGGTCTAATAGGATTTTTTTGAGTATTGTTAAGTTATTAGCCGAATACGATCCTATTTTACAAGAGTTGCTAAGCAAACCTAAGGGCCAGATTAAATACTTACGACCAAAATACAAAATGAGCTCAATGCTATTCTGGTTGAAAAAGTGGAAAATGCTCTGGTAAATGAAATAGTAACCGCACTATTTTATTCCATTTTACTTGATACCACTCAAGATATTTCCAAGACAGATCAATTGTATGAACTTTACCGTTACTATGTAATCGAGAAAGATGAAAATGGAACTCCAAAGGCTCTCGTAATTAAAAAGCCATTTTTAGGATTGCATGAGGTTAAAAATCAAACTACCTTAGCAATGTCCAAGCAGATAATAAAATCCATTAATGACAAAAGTATTTCTCTCAATAAGTGCCGTTGTACGATGGAGCTAATACCATAAAAGGCACTAATGGTGGAGTTCAAAAACTCATAAGATATATAGAGCCAAATGTCCATTGTGCTGCTCATAATTTAAATTTGGCGGTAAATGATGCAGTAAAAGAGGTCATAGAAATACAAACATTATTCGAAACTGTGCTACAAATTTATATTTTTGGCCATAGTATTAAGCGTTGGAATATATTATTTAATTCTATATTTGACGATAAAGGAGAAATCGGGGTATCATCAAATTCAGTAACATTAAAAACGATCAGTAACATTATCACCTCTGTGGTCTAGCGGTCCGGGTGTTGGACTTGACTGCATGAGGTCCTGGGTTCGAATCCCGGGTCGGCCAACATAAAGAAAATTGGATTTTTCCAATTTTCTAATTTAAAAAAATGTTGCTCGGGATTGGAAATGTGCCTGGTTGGCGATAGGCTTGCCACCTATCACATTGTGGGACTTAGTATCTTCGGCTAGTCGTGGGTGCCTTGGTTGTACCTCTGCCTACCTCTTCGGGGATATGGACGTGAAGATACTTTACTTTTACTTTACTTTTAAAAACGATGAATCCAACTAGATTGGCAGGACGCTTTGATGCCAAGTTTGTTTTAAAAGTTCGGTTTGTTGATGTTCAAAAGGCGCTTACAAAAACTATTTTACTAGTTTCCAAAACAGAAGAGAGAAATGGAGCTATCTTGCTGAAGAAGAAGACAGTAAACGACAATTTTATTATGTTATTGGTTTTGTTTTGTTGGTTTACAAACTATAGACGCAACTTCTAAAGCAATTCAGTATAAAGCAATCGCTCTTTCAAATGCTTCAAAGCGTTTGTATGTCTATTTAGAACAACTTGAAAAGTATCAACATGAATTTGAAGATTTAAAAACGGAAACAAATAGCATTGCAGTGAATTGGTCTATAAACCCTGAATTTCCTAAAACTCGTCAGAGAAAAATGAAACATCATTTTGTTGAAATTTGTGAGGATGAACGTCTCCAAGATCCTGAAAGCTTGTTGAAAATAAACGTATTTGATAGTATATTCGACATAATCATTTATCAATTCGGATCGCGTTTTCGTGGAATGAATGAAACTATTTCCAATTTCATTGTTTTGCAACATGTCACTTTGCAAAATTTGAACGATACTGATTTATTAGAAAAGGCTTTAGCATTTGTCCTACTATGTTAAGAAAGATATACAATCCATCTCGTTTTCTAAGGAAATTCTCAGTTTTCGGTCCTCTTTTAGACACGGAATAGAAATATCTTTTCTAAGAAAACTTGCTGGCTTATTAATATTAAAAAAATATTTTATATCTTCCAGCTTTTCTGAAGTATGCACTGCATTTCTATTATATATCACCATTCTAATGCCGAGCGGTCGTTTTCAAATTAGAAATTGATAAAAACTTATTTCTGAAATTCTATACGACAAGACAAGTTAAGCAACTTGGCTATTTTATCGAAAATTCTATGACCCGAAGTTTGAACTTGGATGATGTCAATACCAATTTTGCTGAACAGAAAGTCCAAAGGAAGGAATTTTGAATACATTTGTGTTTTTTTTAGTATTTCAAATCATTTTGACTACTCTATGAGCCCATATCAATTAGATACTGTATTTTAAATAAGGTACTAAATTCAAGTACCAAAGTATGAAGTTTATATGTACCAACTTAATGTAGTGATTTATTATTGTACTCTTACAAGTAAAAGCGTATATATGTGTTATAAAATGAAAAAATATATTATTGTTCGTTCTGCTAATTTATATTGGGGGCAGGGGGTCCATTTGATGAATTTGCCACGGGCCTCGAACGGTACCGATGCGACGCCTCAAACCTGAGCCTCGCAGTTGGTCGGTGGAGTTAGGCATGTACGCTCGCCACTCGACCAACGACGCGGTCTTCTTATCTCCAGATGGTAAGAGATAACCGCAGCCTAGGCTCCGTAAATGTTATAGGTACTTACTTACTCACTTATCCTCCTGACATAACAGTGTTACGATGGCAGCAGCAATAGGTAAGGAGGTGGGTTCCTACTCGGACTAGTTGCTGAACCAACCTATCATATAAATTTTTAATTGGTTCTTGGTACACTTCTTTCGAGCATCCAGATTGGTTTACGGGACCCTGACCACACTGACCTGACGTGCTGGCAGCAGGCAATGATGTTAATATTGAGCATTAACATACTCGTATCAACCGGGAACAACAATGCAACATGCAAATGCCTATCATTATAGAAATCAAAAAGGTGACTGACTAACATGGACGTCATAGTTTGTTTCATTGTAATACAATAGTACAGTCACGAGCAATAGGCATTGTCACATACATACATATCTTCACACCAAGTCCCTTACGAGGTAGGCAGAAAGTTCCGAGTGCCAAATCTCACAATCCTTGCAGACTTTTCTGGCTTCCCCTACATTTATTACCCTTTTCTTACATACCCGTATTGTCACAATTCTAAAATATCTCAACTTCTACAAATTATAATGTAACAATATTTATATGATAACTAACTGACCCAGCACAGGTTGTTCTGCTATACTTTTAATGTGATGTTAGTAAAAAAATTGGGACGAGTCACCCTTATCACTTAGGGGTACAAAAAATAGCTGTTGGTCGATTCTCAGACTTGCTCAATATGCTCATAATATTTCATCAGAATCAGTCAAGGCGTTTCGGAGGAGTACGGGAACGAACATTGTGACACGAGAATTTTATAAGATAAGTCAGGAAAAGTATACAATTTACTACCGGTCGCCCAATGGGTCGAAATTCGACAGTAACAAATTTTAACATCTTTTTGACAAGAACGCCATCTTCATTTATCAACCAACAACATTGTTTTCAATATTTATGAATATAGTTTGTGCGCCATCTCTGTTAGTATAGTTATAATCAATATATTTGTTTGTGTGTGTTAAATGCGTGGTAGTGTGTGTAATGTTTTGTTTTTAGATTTAATGCATATTATTACGATTACTGTTTTATTATATGTACCTATAGATTACACAAGATGATTTAACTATCCAGTGAGAATCCGTCTATATATAAATAACTAAATCTATACACAGAATAAAACTATATGTGTACATTAAACATTTTCGAACAACAATGATTGCTTTCGTTAATGAGGCTTAGTTTTTGTCGGTTTATCTGTTTCTCTGTATATTTTTTACGCAAAAACGAATAAGTAGATTTTAATCAAGTTTACACTTTACTGTAATCGTAGTTTAAAGTCCGGTTCAACATTAGCTTTCCCTGCAAGAAAACCTTTTTTCCCCATCACTAACCACGAAAAAACACTTTAATATAAGTACGAAGTGGTGAGCAACAATTAGTAATAAATAAATATCCCTGGACCAATCATACAAATTGATCTAACCCGAATAAGTAAGTAAGCGAATTAATATATATTTGTGTTAGGAGGTTTATCAATGATACTAAAACATAGAAACACTTAAATTAATACCAGAACAAATTTTATGAAATACCCAGATCCGGAAATAAAGACAAACATAGATATGCTTATCACACAAATGCCTGTCTCCGTTAGACATCGAACCCGAGCCTAGCGGCTGGTCGTTGAATTTAAGCTAACCCCTCGACCAACGAGACGGTAAATACATATATTTATAAATGCTTGGAATAGAGGATCTCACTTTGAAAATGAGCTGTAAATCAATTTAAGGCAACGCTAGATCTAGTGTTCTAATTGATTTACAGCTATAAAATGTTTGCACTGATTAGAATGAAAATTTCAAATTCAAGGTTCATTTCCTGTTTATGTTTATTAATCTTTATTAAAATTATTATGTAAATTTTTGTGTGAATGTTGTATCTTGTTGGATAGCTAATAATGTGTAGATGTTTTTAAAATGTTCTGCCATCCAAGTACATTGGTGATTTTTTGAAAAAAAATTACACTTTATTCCAAACAACATTGTAAAAATCATAAAGATGTAGAGTTTTCTATCTCTTATTTCAAAACTATGAATGTTTTTATTTATTTTATTGTGTTTTATAATGTACTAGAGTAAGCTGTAACTGGATAATAAATATTTATACTAAAATACGCCGTAGTTTTTTTTAAATCTTGTTTCGAAAGTTGTATTAACCTATTTTTTTAAAAAAAGGAAAAAAATATAACTCGTGATTGGTTCACTTTTTCCCCGCATACTCATGGGTAATTTAGTTAGCTAGTGACCTCATCTACACCCCCTTAACGGGATCGGGACACATTTCCAATAAGCCTGTATAATGAAAATCAAATATTTTTTTACTTTTTACTTTTAAACTCGGTTTTTTTAACGTAGTTATTTTTATTTAATACTTTTTAGTTTATTGCTGATATGATTTAATTTAATAAAAATAGACATCGGCACAGATGAAAGAAGATGAAAAAATGCTCATAAAATAAAAACCAATGGGTCTACCTAAATCAAAATTTTATGGGACCAATTCGAAACTATTCCGCATCAAACAAAAAAAATGCGTAAAACGGTTCAGAAACCTCGAAGAGATCGGTGTACATACATAAAAAAATATATCGGCCGAATTGAGAACCTCCTCGTATTTTTGAACTCGGTTAAAAATAACGAACCCAATTTCATTACCACGTCATCGATGTAAACAACAATAATATGCATTGTTAAGTGTAACTCATAAAGCAGTTATTGGATTTTGATTAAATTGATAGCCAGTTCTGAATCATGGCCTACCTTTCGAAAAAAGAACTTAAAAAATAAATTCGGTATTAGCGGAGTAATAGCGCAACGAACAACGAAAAAAACACTAAAATTAAACATTTTTAATTACTACCGACAATATCTACATGAAAGATCGAGATGGTTCTTAGCTAGAACAATCTCGAAAATCTATAAAACTATACTGTTACTTGGTAAGTTGATGTATTCTGTGAACCGCATTAAGATTTTCACACAAATATAGAAAAAAAAACAATAAATTTTGGGGGTTCCCCATAATTAAATAAATAAATAAATATCCCTGGACAAGTTACACAAATTGAATCTAACCCCAAAGTAAGCAAATTATATGCTTGTGTTATGGGTGTTAGTCAACGATTCTAATACATAGAAATACTTAAATAGATACCAGAATAAATTTAGTAAACACCCAGACCCGGAAATGCAGACATCTAAATGTTCATCACACAAATGCCTACCCCCGTCGGGAATGGAACCCGAGCCTCGCGGATGATCGGTGTAGTTAGGCGTGTACGCTAGCCACTCGACCAGCGAGGCT
>NJDC01006869.1:0-11940 GCA_002245475.1 Calephelis virginiensis | reverse complement strand
TCCGAACGACTGGACCGATTTGGCAAATTCTTTTATTATTGTATTAGTTATTATTAGGAGAAGGTTCTTATGAAGAGATAAACCGGGAAAGTTGCAGGAAAAACGGGAAAGTAATACTTTGATTTCCCGTACTGAACGGGTGAAACGAAGTTCGCCGGGACTGCTAGTATATTTATATATGCTACGAGTATAAAAAGTAGCCTACGGTACACACAATAATTTAGTCGAAATACTACGAATACTGCAATAAAAATAATTACATTAAAAAACCGACTCCAAAACTAAAAAGTAAAAAAAAGAATTAATATTAATTAATTCTTTGAAGTCGGTGCCAAGTCCTACACTAATAATTATATTATAAGTAAGAATTAAATTAGCTTGGTACCGACTTCAAACCTATTAGTAAATGGCACATATAAATAATAGGTAGTATATAATGAATATTAAATATTTTTTTATTTTTTACTTTTGAACTCGGTTTTTTAACGTAGTTATTTTTATTTAATACTTTTTAGTTTATTGCTGATATGATTTAATTTAATAAAATAGACATCGGCATAGGTGAAAGAAGATGAAAATATGCTCATAAAATAAAAACTAATGGGTCTACCTAAATCAAAATTTTATGGGACCAATTCGAAACTATTCCGCGCCAAACAAAAAAAAAATGCGTAAAACGGTTCAGAAATCTCGAAGAGATCGGTGTACATACATAAAAAAATATTTCGGCCAAATTGAGAACCTCCTCATTTTTTTGCACTCGGTTAAAAATAACGAACCCAATTTCATTACCACGTCATCGAGGTAAACAACAATAATATGCATTGTTAAGCAGTTATTGGATCTTTATTAAATTGATAGCCAGTTCTGAATCATGGCCTACCTTTCGAAAAAAGAACTTAAAAAATAAATTCGGTATTAGCGGAGCAACGAACATCGAAAAAAACACTAAAATTAAACATTTTTAATTACTACCGACAATATCTACATGAAAGATGGAGATGGTTCTTAACTAGAACCATCTCGAAAATCTATAAAACTATACTGTTGAAACTTGGTAAGTTGGTGTATTCTGTGAACCGCATTAAGATTTTCACACAAATATAGAAAAAAAAAAACAATAAATTTTGGGGGTTCCCCATAATTAAATAAATAAATAAATATCCCTGGACAAGTTACACAAATTGAATCTAACCCCAAAGTTAGCAAATTATATGCTTGTGCTATGGGTGTTAGTCAACGATTCTAATACATAGAAATACTTAAATAGATACTAGAATAAATTTAATAAACACCCAGACCCGGAAATGCAGACATCTAAATGTTCATCACACAAATGCCTACCCCCGTCGGGAATGGAACCCGAGCCTCGCGGATGATCGGTGTAGTTAGGCGTGTACGCTAGCCACTCGACCAGCGAGGCTAATAATTAGAATTGAATCTCATTTTTCTAAAGTAAGAGAACATTAAAACTAAAAAAAATATTTGATGTACATTACCATGTAAACTTCAACCGAAAATTGTTTGAACGTAAGTTGCTTTTACTGAGGTCAAAGACTAGATGGTGCTCGCGGCTACACTCTCGCATTATTATCTAGTTCTCCCGCGGGAATCCGATTAGATATCGGTCTAAAAAATAGCTTAAGTCCCTCTCCAGGTACTTATTTTACATACATTAGGTTGACATACAAAAATATACCATAAAATCATTCCGTTGCGACGTTCACGACAAAAAGACAAACAAACACTCACCTTTATCAACAGTATAGATTTGGTCAAGGGTCAAAATCATGCAGGAATATTAATTTCTTCAGAGCATTAAAAAGTCCTCGGCTTACATGTTTGCCAGCCTCAGCCGACAATTACGTCATATTTTTAAGTGATAGGTCAGCGATGATGGCAAGAGATAACCATAGGTGTTTTAAGTGCATCGCGGTCCTGTGGTCGGGACGTTACGCTAATTGAAAATGTTGTTGTTATTGTTTTTTAATTTTATCCCAGTCGGGGAAAGGCAAAGGATCTGTGTCCATACAGTCACGTCTTCCGTATTAATAAATCTTTTTCTTGTTATACATTTTCAATTTATGTCTTCCATATTAATTATTTATTTAAGTCATTAGTCACTATTTACATAGTCTTGTCTGGATCTTGAGTAAAGCGGTGGTTTCGTTACACAAGCTCGTTTATGAGATTTGGCGGCAGCGAAGAAATTCACGATACACTAATTTCTTCAAGATTATTTCATTAGTGCACTTTCACTGAACAAAATCAAACTAATTCCCACCTAAATTAACCAATTTTACTCATATTTTACACTAAATTCAATAATTGTGAAAAAATTATGACCATCTTCATTCACGATGGCGCCAAAACTCCCTAATTGAACATGTCTACCTGACAAGTGATCTGACACTTTTTTTTAATTGACTATGTGTTGCTAACATTGCGGTTTTCACAACTTGTGTGTGTTTGTGTCTGGTGTGTGTCTGTCCCCCAACACACCAGAGTTTGTAAGCGAGCTGAGTGCTCGGCCCGATACATGATTATTTAGATGGATTGTGCTGGTCCCTTCAATGTCAGCAACTAGGGCTGTCTCCAGGGAGACCGAAATTCTTGGTGCTACGTTCTGGATGTGTTGATTAGAGTAGTGACTCGCCGCTCAGCGTTAAGCGCTGGACTGATAAGAGTTCTCCACATCACGCAGCGTGATGTCCAGTAAGTTTTTGGGAATGGGAGGGAGGTTCCCGTTGGCAGTCGTGATCTGAAGGGAACTATCACTGCTTCTTTTATCGCCTTAAGGTTGTAATATCTTGTAACATAAAAAATAATTGCCAAATGTGTTGTTAAGAGCATAGCTTTCGAGCGACTGAACCGATTTGGATATTTCTTTCTTTGTTGAGTTAGTTATAGTCAGTAGAAAGTTCTTATGAAGAGAAAAATCGGGATAATTGCAGGGAAAATGGGAAAATAATACCTTATTTTTCCCATACTACCTAAACGGGTGGAACGATGTTCGCTGGGACAGTTAGTACTATATTAAAATAAAATTGATGATGTGTGATTTTGCCACTCGACCAAATCCACATTAACATTATAAATGTGAAAGTGAGTTTGTTTGTTTTTCTTTGACCTCGCAACGATGCGATATTTGTGCTCATTTGATCCGACTTCGAAGATTCTAAGTACAATTATTTGTAGTTTTCTTTCTTCTTTTTTTATAAAAAAGTGTCTCAATTTATTGAACCCAAAGTGAGTTAATTATATGCTAGTGTTATTGGTATTAGCCGACGATACTTAAATATATATTAGAATAAATTTAATAAACACCCAGACCCGGAAATTCATCACATAAATTTCCGTCGGAATAGCACCTGAGTCCCACGTCTGGTGGCGTTCGGCATGTACACGTCTGGTGGCGTTCGGCATGTACGCTTACCCTTGACCAACAAGTCTGTGTAGAATTAGGAAGGAGCAATTTTTTTTCAAAAAATATATTTTATGTACATGCAAGAAGCAAACATAGCTTAACTGAAGACCTTTTTGTGACTTTTGGTACCAAACCACTACCGTGCGCAAGCAAAACGACTCGTTTTTTGTATAAAAATTACGCTTACGCATATCAATGACTCAAAACACCGTTAAGCAGTGGCAATAGCGCTAAACGCTGAATCATCTAAATCTGTTTACTGCAAAAGAACCGTGTCAACTATGTTACCAGTAGGGTTACTCTCGAAGCTCGATTCAAGCAATATTGGAAATTGGAATCGAATATGTCATTTTAGGTACTCTTGAACACAATCCTGGCGATATATATATATATTTAGTTCGTAGTAAACAATAAATCATTTAACGGGATTAGTTGAATTTTCGTGTAACTAAATGCTAATAACCTAAAGTGACAAACACGATTCTAATTTCCAATTCACGTGATATCGAGATTCAAGAGTAACTCTACAGTTCTGGACAAAACCCAAGTTTTGCGCGATTATTGACATAATGTTTCATATCATTTTCCCGTGTTGGTTCCGGACTCTTGAAGATTTTTTTCTATTTTTATGATGCCTTACAATAGTAAGGAAAGGCAAATAAGCAGACGGATTTTAGATGTTAAGAAATTCACGCCACCTAATGACACCAAAAGTGGTAATGGTACGTTGTCAACCTGAGGCCGGGATGTTAGGCCTCGAGCAAAAGTAAGTTTACCGGTTACCTTACCCTCCGAAGCGGAACACGTCAACGGCAAACGCTGACGTTATGACGGCACGAATAGGTCAGATCGAAGACGGTAGTACCAATCCGGGCGATTCTCAGCAAAACTCTACCAGTAGTCAGATTTGACAGTGCTAGTGACATTAATCCAATGCTCGCCTTTTACGAGCTGCCTGGCAAGAAGGCAGATGGTCTATTCTGCAAAGGAGCCCGGACCAACACGGGGAAAATAATAATATAATGTATAAGGCAAATGATTATCCCCTACCTGGTTGACTCGAAAGTCGATTCATTGGCCACCATCGTGATAGTTATGTGTCATCTGACCCGTGTTGAAACCATTGACTTACCTATTCCTTTTGCGATAACGTTAGTGCTCATCATTGTCGTGTTACGTTCTTGAGGTGAAGTAGCTGATAAAGTTATCAACAAAAGGTCTAACAACCAAACCTGAGATTGGCATCGCACGATTACCATTTAAATAGCGATTCTTCCACTTCTTATACTTCCCATTGGGAGACCCATTTGTAAATAATGTTCCTTTATAAACGGTTTAATTTTTTTGTAAGTAAGTAAACCGGTAGCTTGTCCAAGTAGTTAACAAGTATTTCTGGTTACAAACCCATTGTTTAAATGTAGGTAGATCGTATTTTACACACATATTAATTACCGCAATCAGTCTTTTTTATGCTTAAGACAACGGAAAAGCCCTCCACATGGTAAAAGACAATCGAAGCCTATAGAGACTATAGATGTTACAGGTGCGTCGCCGTTCTGTGGCCGAAGTGTTAAGCCTTAAAAGCATGTCTCTATCTCCAGACCGGAATATGACATTTTCTGACATTAAGACAGCAGAAATAGGAAAAGCTGCGGATCCCTATCCGAGCAAGTTGCTGCACAGAACTTAACCTGGTCTACCACCAGTCATCAATTTGAAATTACCCATAGGTATAACCTACGTTCGCCTCTTACGGGGGTTCTTACGAGGAGACAATGGGGGACGTTGTAACCCACTAATCTCAACATATTTAACTCTTCTGTACGTGTGTTTTGTCAAATAGCCCCTAAAACAAATCAGTATGATTAAAATTTTGTACTTATATTAATTTTATTTCACAAACAAATCACGTAAATTAAATCTAACCCCAAAGTAAGCAAAATAGATGCTTGTGTTACGGCCAATATTAATAATCAATCCTAATCCAAAACTTGCTGTCCAAGATTGATATTTTGATCCATTTTTATGTTATCGCTTGCCAATAACATATCTGTGGACAGGATAAATATGGCAATTAGGTATGGGATAGGCCGCCGGATACGCAGCTATCTAGATTGCTAGAAATCCATTATATTGAGATACATTATTAACATTGGCCGTTAGTCAACGATACCAATGCATAGAAATATCTTAATAAATACTAATATAGATTTAAACACCCAAATCGTATGTTCCTCACACAAATGCCTACCCCTATCGGAATTTGAACACGAGCCCACGTTTGATAGGTGGAGTTAGGCGTGCCCGCTAACCCCTCGACCATTATGAACATCATACTAGTAGTTTTTGAGTTACACTTCACAACATAGTATAAAACAAAGTCGCTTCCTCTGTCCCTATGTCCCTTTGTATGCTTAAATCTTTCAAACTACGCAATGGATTTTGATGCGTTTTTTTAATAGATAAAGTGATTGAAGAGGAAGGTTTATATGTATATCTCATAACCATGCGAAGCCGGGGCGGGCCGCTAGTTTAAGTATAACTCAAAACCTACTAGTTGGATGATGATAAAACTAATATAGAACCACCTTGTAATCATGAACTATCTTTTTTTAAAAAAACTAATTGAATCCATTAGCTATTAATAAAAAAACATACAGTTGAAAAAGGACCTCCTCCATTCTTTGAGTTGGTTAAAATACTTTTTATTTATCATTCAATTCACAATTTTAAAATATAAAAAAGTAAAAACGAAAAAAAAATGTGTTTTAATAAGTTTGTCATGTGGAAAAAAATACAGTGAAAAAAAAATTACATTTGCTTTTAATCACTAAATTTTAACCGGTACTGGATAGAGTTACGGCCAATATTTATAATCTATCTAGGATATAAGATATGGCTACTTTAGATTGGTAACCAGGCAACCACTTCGTTTTTTTAATAGATGATAACAACAACAACTTAGCAACAAAACTCAATTAGGCCTATCTCTATCTGTAGATATGTTAAAAGGCACACATCTAACAAAAGGCTTAAAATTTACAATCTAAAAGCTCCAAGAAAGCCTGCTTTTTTATTAAAATGTGACTCAACTAGTGTTTTTTAATGATCATGTTGCAGATCAACAACGGTAACATTACGTCAGCACAAAATAAGATTGTAAACACAGCACTTTCTTGATATACTGCCGGGGACAGTACTGCCGCGACATTGCGCAAGATAACTCGTGCGGATCAAGGTGTTCCATGTACTGTCGGCAGTGCGCCCGCGCAGGTTACACGTAACCAAACACACTAGTCCATTAAATGTCTAGTCTCACTGTGATAGTGCATCCGTTGGATATGTTTGTATATAGTGTCTGGAAAATGAAATGACGGGGAGCTTGACTGGATCACCGAAACAACTGCCAGTGTTGTTGGGGAAACATTTCGTTGGTTGGATATACAAGGCCGACTTAGTTTTTCTCTTTTACCGGTATGTTATTTTTTTTCCTACTTTAAAAAAATTGAAAGTATATATTTTTTTAATGTGAATATTCTTAAGGATAAAAATATTATTAAAGTTTTTTTTGGGCTCCGTATTTACAATATTTGATGTATTTTTTATTTTTAGCACTTGCCCTGTGCTTGGGATAGATTTCTATAAATTTTAAAGAAAGAAAAACTTGAGACGAAAGGTTACAGGTTCAAATCCTGTCTGGGGCGAAATTTTTTTCTTTCTTTAAAATTTATAGAAATACTTGATGTATTCACTCAATTTACAAATATCATAACATTGTTAATATTTTTAAATATTTTTTTGTTGGCTTTACAAAATTTCGATACAGAAACTACGTAAATATAAAATAAAACGTTTGTAATAATGCAACTTGGTGATAAAGTGACAATATTGTTATTATCTAGACCACTGTTTCCAAAACATTATTCTGCCATAGCCCAGTAATTTTCATACTCCCCTTTCAGGACCTATTTTTTCAAACCCAAGTTGGATATGACCACTACATAATAAAAACAAAGTCGCTTTTCGCCGTCTGTCTCGATGTATTTTTAATCTTTAAAACTACGCAACGAATTTTAATATGTTTTTATTTAAAGGGAAGGTTTACATGTATAATTTCATAGAAGTTTGTCCGCCCATGCGAAGCTGGAACGGACCACTAATTAAGGGGCCATGTATGCTAAAATACGTCAGCAATATACTGTTTTTTTCATACAAAGCAATTATGGATCTTGGCGATAAAAATACACAAGATTAACATTAATATGCTTTTAAGACTAGTGTTTCCAAAACACGATTCATTTCACTTTGCTCGATAGAAAAAAATCAAAAAGTTACCCTTTTTTGAAAGCAAAACCCAACTGTCTACTTCAATTATGAAAATATCGACACCAGATTTAACATAAACATAGATAAGTATTATACCTGAAAGTTTCAGTTTTTATATTTTTTTTCAAACTACTTTTATAGTGTCAAAAATAGTGATTTGGCGCTTAAGACATTTACTTTAGAGCGCAATATTTCATAGTAATCATGGAACGGGGGAGTGCGCTGATTGGCTCTTCTGGCTGACTAAGTATGGGACTTTAAGTATATAAGAACACACATTTATTGTTACTGAAAACGTTTCGATAATTTTATTTCGATATCACCAATTTGGTGCGAATGATAGAGCTCATGCTTGTTTTTTACTAACGAGTCCAAGTTCAGGAAATATGACGTAACTTGCATAGCAAGGTTTGGTTCCGTTTAAGTCGATTTCCTTATTTATTTTTATAATCCAGGAATATTAACAAGGCAGACATTTTGCATTGATGGCTCGGTACTGGTCCGCGACCTAGGTACCAAATGGGAAACGCTGTTCAAGATGTAAACACATCATGTTATTATAACAATATAATCAATAAATAAAAAAAAGTATCTTCACGCCCATATCCCGAAGAGGTAGGCAGAGGTACAACCAAGGCACCCACGACTAGCCGAAGACACTTAGTCCCACAATGTGATAGGTGGCAAGCCTATCGCCAAACGGGCACATTTCCAATCCCGACCAACATTTTTTTTTATTAGAAAATTGGAAAAATCCAATTTTCTTTTTGTTGGCCGACCCGGGATTCGAACCCGGGACCTCATGCAGTCAAGTCCAACACCCGGACCGCTAGACCACAGAGGCGATCAATAAATCTACGTGCAAAAGAAAAATCAATACTGCTCAAACTCAATACTATTAAATATTTAGTAGGTATATTACATAATAAGAACAATAACCCTTGAAATATCGTGAAAAGTGTTGAAGAAATAATAATTGAGATATGTTTTACAAGCATTTTTCCTCAAAATTTACTAACCTACTTCACTAATATAACACTAATTGTTATTATAAAGCTTTCGTTATTTTAATTTATACAAACACACAGTTTTAATTCATCATTCAGTTATTCAGTATTTCTGTATACATTAACTAGTTTTTTATCTACTAATTCATACGAAGTATGTTTATAGCCTTTAACGAAAGATATTGATAATTGCTGAAGTTAAAAATATTATTTATAGAGTTATTACCGACGCCTCGTATTTAAAATATGTTATCTAATTTAAAAATACCATGATATCGGTAAAATATGAGAGCGCTACGGTAAATCTGTAGTGTAACGCTCGCTGACCGCATTCGTAACAGTGAAATCCTTGAAAGAGAAGACTTAAAGGCACTTTACTGGTGTTAAAATGAGAAAGTGCTTGCTACCCCGGTTCAATTACAGATAAAATATTGACTAAGTAGGTAAAAAATGCGAATGTGGATGGATGTAGGTACGCAGGCCCCAGGGAGACCTAGGCTGACATTCGACGAACAAATCGCTTGGGTACCTATTCCAGGTTATTGTCCGAGACTGGCGTCAAGAGTCTCCGAAACCAGTGTGTTTGTATGAAAAGGGTAATGAATGTCTCCACATTCCAAAGCCATTCAGGACTGCAAGGATCGTGTGTTTAGGCACTAGCTTTCTGCTTTCTTAAGTTCTCAAGTCACTAGCTGTAAGGGACTTAGCGTGAAGATATGTATATATGTATAATAACGGTTGCTTAAAAAGAATTTCTAAGAAACAAATAAATTTTTAGACAAATTACACCAATTCATCTAATCCCAAAGTAAGCAATTTATATGCTTATATTATGGGTGTTAGTCAAGGATACTGACAAAACAAAAACACTTATACAGATACCCGGAAACCGGAAATACAGTTATCGATATTCATCACACAAATGTTGGTCGTGAATTGAACTCGAAATAAAGCTTACTATAGCTTGTACATATCTATACAAATAACATAGGAGTGTCTGTTTGTTATGTTGAAATAACCGCTTTTTACTACATGCATATGAATAAATATACAGATATACCAAATTTGCTTGTTTTACAATTTTTGTACGTCTGCCTATCTGTTTCTGCTAATCTCTGAAACAGCCGTATCGATGTTGACGGGACCTTCACTGACAGGTGATTATTATAATAAGGAGTCACTTAGACACTTCGATTTGTTTTAGAAAAAGTGTATATTAATTAAACAAATTTTTCGTTCAATTCCACGTGGGCGAACTCGCGGGCACAGCTAGTGAGAAATAAAAATTCTAGTTCAATTTTACTACCACGTCGTCTAAATACACGAAAAAATTTCAGCATCACTACATAGTATAAAACAAAGACGCTTCCTCTGTCCCTAAGTCCCTTTGTATGCTTAAATTTTTAAAACTACGCAACGGATTTTGATGCGGTTTTTTTAATAGATTAACGAAGAAGGTTTATGTGTATATTTCATAACCGAGCGAAGCCGGAGCGGGCCGCTAGTTAAATATAACTCAAAAAGTACCAGTCGGATCTTGATCAAATTTCTAAGGGATCACATTGGAAGCATTGAAAAAAGAACCGACCTGTTATTGGCCGAGTTATCGCGTAACAAACATGCAAAAACGGGTTTGATATACTGATATTTTTTTATTAAGTTTTACTTACCACTGGCTAAGTAAAACTTTCTAGCTATATAAGAACTCATTCGTGAAAACAATTAAAAATAATTTTGAACCAATAAATTTATGTTAGCTATGTTAATACTCACATTTTTTTTAAAAACAATTAATTCAATTGCTTATATAATTGCAATTGTACTTTATTTATATTAAGTATTTTTAGATCTACAAATTTTTCCACAATGTTGAAGTAAAATTAAGTAATAATACAGGAATAAATTCAATATACACATCTGAACCTAGATATACCGACATCTATATGTTTATCATGAAAGTCTACCCCCGTCGGAAATGGAAGCCGACCCTCGCGGTTGGTCGGTGGTGCTCGATAACCTCTCGACAAAGCAAAATTTGGAGCTCCATATACATAATTTGCTAAATGTTTCTAGCATCTTAATCATAATTGGTGTGGGTTTGTCAAATTTATAAAAACATATATTTGATATTTTCCATTATCGGCGCTTGGTAAAACTTCCAAATATTAATATTTTTAAATAAAGGAACAAAACACAATACTATTTTACGTATCACTTATAATTTATTACTTTGTAATTAGTAGCCTACCGGTTTCGCTTATGCAGCATCATCAGGGCTAAAACTTAAACCACTGTTTGCATTCAAAAGTTAAGTAAAGTAGTTTTAATTATAAAAACATGTATATATATATTATTTTAAGTCTCATTTTGATAGGATTTTACACACTAGAATTTTTCCCAGTCTAAGACAAATGTCAGTGGCCAGTGCCACGTATATTAAAATCTTCTATATATATAAAAGTGGATCCCCATTTCACGTGGTCATCACCTCACGCCTGAACGGATAGACAGACCAATTTTGTTAATTCTTTTTGTGTTGTGTTGATTACCGTCAGAAAATAACAGGGAAAATGAAAAAAAAAACAATTAAATTTATACAAACTGTACGAAATTCGCCGGATCGGCTAGTAATAAATAATAATAATAACTTAAGAATGTGGGAACATCACTATTGTTTTATGCTACAAACATTAATCGAATCTGCAATCAAAAGTTCAAGTTCACATAATTACAAATAAAATTGTTTCAAACAATTAAAACTGTGAAAACCCCCTTCAATCTCCGTATTAAGTCGTCTAAAAAACGAAAATACGTATAAGTAATTAAGAAAAATAGTATCTACCGACTAGAAAGCACGTGCCTTAAAAAAGAATAATCATAATTGGTACAACCAGTAAAAGGTCTGAAATAAGGTAAAGTCGGATTGAGATTCACCTCCTTCAAACCTCAAGCCCAAACCTATAAATAGTTTCTATAGTTCTTGTTGTCGGTTCTGATAATGCTTGTATAGCGAAACCGGTTGGCTAAACCATAAAAATAAAAAATAATAAAATATATTGTGGAAAGTACAAATGTTTCTAAATAAATTGTATCAAACCTATAAATGTTTATTAAATCTTAGATCTAAGTTTTCTTGCAACCTTTTGTTGGTTAGCAATCTTAAAGGAATAACAAATTGAA